>PVKM010003954.1:28396-54716 GCA_004027735.1 Carollia perspicillata | reverse complement strand
TCAAAAAACTATGGTACATTTACACAATGGAATTCTATGCGGCGGAAAGAAAGAAGGAGCTCCTACCCTATACAACAGCATGGATGGAACTGGAAAGCATTATGCTAAGTGAAATAAGCCAGGCGGTAAAAGACAAATACCATATGATCTCACCTTTAACAGGAACCTAATCAACAAAACAAACAAACAAGCAAAATATAACCAAAGACACTGAAATAGAAAACAGGATGACAGTAACCAGAGGAGAGAGGGGAGGGAATTGCAGGGGAAAAAGGGAAGGGATTATAGGAACAAGTATAAAGGACATATGGACAAAAACTAAGGGGGGTGGAAATGGGAGGGAGGTGGGGAGCACTGGCGGGGGGTGCACTGGGACGTGAGTAAAAGACAGAAAACTGTACTTGAATAACAATTAAAATAAAATAAAAAAGATTCTGCTAAATATTTTTATGCCACATTACTTCTATATTCGCCTGGTATGGGTAAACCAGATTTTACCGAAGGTGTGATGTGTCTAAAGAGAACTACCAAGTGGAGGGTTGTAGTAATAATAAGATATAATTTTTTAACATTATGTTACTAATATAATAGATATGTAACTTAGTAAAACAGTAATTTAAAATTATACACTAAATACGACTTTTTTCACACTCTAGGGGAAACTAATCTAAGAAGTTGAGCAAGTCCCAGGGTGTTTTCTTGTGGACCTGTTATACCCAACCTCACCCCTCCGCCCTCAGCTGCATGTCCCTCTAAAACACGGGCCTCCTTTTTCTCAGTTCCCAAGGGATAAACTCCACCCACCTTTTGGGAAATCTTACCTGGCGCAGGAGCGGAGGGTGAGGAGAGCGGTGGGGAGAGGCAGCGGCAGCAGGCCAACTCAAGGCGACCGCTGGCATTCTAAGCGCCACAGAGCCGCCTGAGGTATACATGTGTGCTCCAAACGCAGACTACTGTTTAGGTCTCCCTCCGGGGGTGAGATGCAGACACCCTGTCCAGTAAGTATGTCCCCTTGTTCAGAAATTAGGTAACCACAGGATCGCGCTATATAAGCACCAATGATTCTCAAAGACAATGTCATCTAAGTATATAAGAAACAAATGTCTTCCTAAATACCCCCCTGGAGACTTTCAGAGTAGTATTAGCTATTTTCTTTGATCTTATTCCTAAGTTTTATCACAAAGTATATTCCTCAGATGTGATGGAAATGTGAGAAGGTCTTAGTAGTGTGCCATTACGCACAGTTGTGGATTCAATTTTCAGCCCAATGATCATCCTCTTTCCCTCCAACCTAGTCTGAAGGAGGTGAAATGGGGAATTGCCTACAGAAGGGACAGCTTCATCCTCTTAGTTATAATATCTTTCTCTTTTTTCAGGCCTGGGGCTCCTTGAAAACTGCCACTGCAGTTTCTCAATTGCAGTAGGGAGTCAGTAAATAGGTGTTGGATTAACAACTGAAGATGGCCGTGGTTATATTTATGGAATTATCACTCACGAATTTAGTAGTGGACTTGGTTTCTGAGTATTACTAAATAGAAGTGGATGTGGAGTGTCTATTTTGGGGAAAGCTGTTGGTTTTCTAGAAGCTGCTGATTAATATAAAAATATCTGAGGACATAAATGAATCCTTAAACATCCATTAAGAGGAAATCATCGGTACCCCTATTGGCCAGGAGAGGGCAGGGTCCCTGTGGGAATGGGACAGGATGGGTGCATTTCCACTGGGCAGAAAGGCTTCAGGGCACACGGGACTGCCTAGGAAAGGTGGGAGTAAGTGACGGTAGTCGGATGGGGGAGGAGGAAGAAATAATCTCCATAAGAGGATAGGATAGGAGATTGTTCATGTTTCTGTTCACTTTGTCCAAATCCATCATTCAGTATTAATTTATTCTTTCATCAAAATTATTGAGTACGTACTCTGTGTTGGGGACCACACCTAGGATTATTAGTACAGAGATGAACACAGTAGATACTGTCTCTGCCCTGAGGAGCTTACAGGCTAGAAAGAGTCACAGAAAGTAAAAAATATATAAGTACACATATAATTACAGATTTGATAGGAACTACAGAAGAAAATAATACTATGAAAACTAGTCAGGGGAGATCTCTCCTGGAAGGTGAAAACTGAAGGATGAAGAGCCATGTAGAAAGTTGGTAGGAATGTATTCCGGACAGAAAGAATAGTTTGTATGAAGGCCCTGATGTCAGAAGGAGGTTGGGATGTTCAACGTTAAAGTGACCGCACAGTTTTCCAGAGACAGTAAGAGGGGCGGTGGCAGGAGGCAGACTAGGAGGGATGGGAGAGAATCATGCAAGACCTTTCAAGCCATGCTTAAAAGTTTGCATTTTTTACCTGAGCAACGGGAAGCCACTCAGGGTTTTAAGCAGAGGAATGGCATCGTGTTATTCAGGCCTTTTTTAAATTGTTGTTCTATTACAGTTGTCCCAGTTTTTCCCCATTGCTCTCCCCTGCCCTACCCAACCCCCCACTCCCACAGTCAATCCCCACCCTATTTATTGCCCATGTCCACGGATCATTTACACTTGTTTTTTAACTAGACCTTTCCTCTTCTTTTTTCCCTTATCCCCCTCCCCATTCCTCTCTTGTCCCTGTCAGTTGGTTCCTTGTTTCCATGCCTCTTGTTCTAAAGAGTCACTGTGGCTGCAGTGTGGGGCACTGGAGGGGCCCTTCACGAAGCAGAGATCCTAGCAGGCTGTTACAGTAGTTCAGGGAAGAGACGATGATAACTTGGACTAGGGTGGTGATGAAAGGTAGAAGACTCAGATAAATTAAAGATGTATTTGAAGATAGACTTGGTCACTGGAAGTTGAGCCAAGGTGTCAAATGTTTCACTAGGTTCTGTCATGAGCAGCGGGGGGACTCCAGGGAAGGGCAGGCTGAGGATGTGAAGATGGAGGGTGTGGGGTAGAAAAATCAATAGATGGAGATATTCTGGAATGGAGCTTTGAAGGGAGGGCTAAGGAAGAGATATGAATGTGTGAATCACCCACATGCACAGATAGCGTCTGAAGCCACGAGTGTGGATGTACCACAGAGGCCAGCAGGAGAGCAAGGAATGAGCAGATGCCTCCGCACTAAATCCCAAGGAACTATTGCAAAGGCAGGAGTCACAATCATTTGCATTCAGGCTTTTGTGAGTTAATGGAAAGAAAGACTTTCAGAAATCAACCAAGTTAGTGGCCACATAGTCTTTCTACTTGTGTACTCATAACCATGTATCCCAAACTCAGTGGCTTAAACAACATAAATTTATTCTTTTGAATTTCTGGAGGTCAGAGTCCAAAATAGGCCTCCCTGGGCTAAAATGAAGCCATGGGCAAGGCTGCATTCCTTCGCAAAGCTTAGGGAAGAAAGCTGAGGGAAGAATCCGTTTCCTGGCACTTTTCTGGCTTCTATAGGCGGCCCTCAGTTTTCGGCTTGTGAACTGTTTGCATCTTCAAAGCCAGCAAACGACAGGACAAGTCTTTCTCATGCTGCTTCACTCTGACACTGACTCTCCTCCCTGCCTCTTTTATTTTCAAAGACCCCTTGTGATTACTGTAGGCCCCCCGGGGTGATCAAGGATACTCCCCCAAGTCAAGATTTGCTGAGTAGCAAACTTAATCGCATCTGCAACATTAATTCTCCCTTGCCATGAAACATAACATTGTCACAGGTTCAGTAAATTAGGGTGTAGACCTCTTCCGAGGCCCATTATTTGGCCCCCTAAACCCGACAGGCCTTGTTTATTCCACTTTGGAAAATCGTAAAAGGTGCACACTACTCCAGTCCTAGAAGAAAGTCCTCTTCGATAGGCCGAGGGGGAGACACTACTGATGTGTCTGTATGTGTTTGTGCACTCGTACCTGTATTTAAGCAAAACATCCAACTGCCTAAGGAAGAGAAACAACAAAATCATTGTTTAGGGACTTATTTATACTTCCCTTGTCAACTAAAATGGCTCTTTGTTTGAGCGGGGATCCTTAGGTTGTTATCATAACTACTGCCTCTGTCTTAGCCCACTTGTGCTGCTATACCCTAATACCGAAGGCTGGGTAGTTTATAAACAACAGAAATTATTTCTCACCATTATGAAGGTTGGGAGGTTCAAGATCAAGGCACTAGCAGATTTGCAGCATCTGGTGAAAGCCTGCTTTCCTGGTTCATGGATGGCCATCTTGTCGCTATGAACTCGTGTAGCAGAAACAGCGAAGGTGCTCTCTGGGGTCTCTTTCACAAGGGCATTAACGCAGTCACGAGGGCTCCACCCTCCCGGCCGAATCACCCCTGAAGGCCCCAACTCCAGACATCATTACATTGGGGCTTAGTATTTCAACATCCAACTTTTGGAGAAACACAAACATTCAGTCTGTATCAGTCTCTCAGTAAAATGTAATGTCATTGAACACTTATTAGGTGGTTAAAAAACAAACAGAAGAACTCCTGACAATACCAGTTGCCTGTAGACTTAGCACAGTCGGAACTCTCATGCATTGCTGGTGATAATGCAACGCACAGCCGCTCCGGCGAACAGTCTGACAGCGCCTCAGAATGTTAAACATAGAACAATCTTACCCTGAGGTATTGACCCAAGATAAATAAATACTTATATTCATGTGAAAACTGTACATGAATGTTTGTAGTAGCTCTATTTGTAATCACCCACATCTGGGAACAACCCAAATACCCTTTCACTGGGGAATGGAGAAACAAATGGTGATAAATATTTGTACAATGAAGTACTACTCAGGAAGAAAAAAGGAACAGAGCTCCGATAAATGCAAAAACAATGGATGAATTTCTAATGCACTATGCTAAGAGAAGCCATCCAAACTAAATTGGCTGTATACTGTATGCTATTTTGTGACATTCTGAAAAAGATGAAGTTATATATAGAGGAACTAAATCAGTGATTGCCAAGGACTGGAGATGAGGGAAGGAGTTGACTACAAAGCGACACAGGAGGACTTTTGGGTTATGGAACTGTCCTATATCTTAACTGTGGTGATGGTTAAATGTACGTAGGTGTTTGTCAAAACTCACAAAACTACACAAGAAAGGGTAAGTTTTTACTCTATACAAATTATATATTAATTTTTTAAAAGAATGTGCACAAATTCTATAGGTCTTTTTCATACAAGAAACTTCTCATCCTAGGTCTATATTTTTATAGAGTATTAATTTTTCTACTGTCTTTAGAGATAGTTAAGTGACAGTATGTGTCTCACTTAAACTAATAAAATAAAGGTCCTTTACAAGTGATTGTTAAGCAACATCTTTGTTGAAACACATCATGGATAGGACAATGAACCAAGTAGTCAGGAAATCAGGGTTCCAATACTGGACAGTCACTAACTAGTTTGTTTATTTTAGACAAAAGATAGTTAGCTTTCTGGGGCTTAGTTTGCCTTATCTGTAAAATGGACATAAGGCCTGATCCAGCCTATCTCATGGAACATTATGAATATCAAAAGCCAAATGAGATGTATACATTGAAGTGCTCATCAAAATTGAGTTCCCTTTCACAGAAAAGTATTATTACCCCTTTGCTCTAATAGCTTCCTATTTAATGACCGCATGCTCTGCTGGGCAGTGAGGAAGGTACTGCATATGCAGTGGCTTATCACCATCACAACAATCGTTCGTGGTGGGCACCAGTGTTATGGTTTTCAGAGGTCACCTAGATGTGCCATCACCCTGCTGACACGAGGCAAAGTGGAGACAGAATTCAGTGGCGTCTGACCCCAGGCCCGTGGTCTTATTCATCCCTCCATCTTGCTTCTCTCAGTGTTGTTATCTATTTAGAGGCAAAATGTTCAAGTTGGACGATAACACTTACATATAGAGAATCATATTGCAAATACATGTGCATATTATATACACATAATGCACATGAGAAAGCTAAATGTCTACTAACCCATTGAAGTTTTTGATCAAAACAGATGTAAAAAAGATAAAGAGGGTAGAGTGAATGATATCAGCATTTTTATTACTTGACTGATATAAATTTTACTCAGGACAAATAGGTATTTGCTTACCCAATAATGCATCCCCCCATTTTTTATTGTGGTGAAGTACACCTAATAATGTTTTATATGAAGAAAAAATTGATGCATAACTTTCTTTGAGTAATTTGATGTACTTTCTTGATGTAAATACTTATTCATTTTAATACTTTTTAAAAGAAATACAAATTTATATCTAAGATCCACTTTACCTGTACCCAATATGTTCTAAAATGTAGTTACCTTTATGGTTGTTCAGGTCTAAATAATTTATAATTTCCATCATCATTTTTTCCACAACTCATGAATTGTCTGGAGGTGCATTTAATGAAAATGAGGTGTTCCTTCCTTTCTATATTGTTATCATTGATGTCTAATTTAGTGATAATAGGGTCAAAATGTAATCTCTATGATATCACATTTTTGAAAAATTTTAAGCATTTCTTTATGTCTGGTATGTGGTTGATTTTGTTAAGTATAGTGTATGTGCTTGAATAAAATGTTTATCTTTGATTTTGGGAGTAAAGTGTCTCCATATAGCTGTAATAAGGATATTGAATCCATCACGCATGGCCTGCAACAAAAATACAATTTTAAATATATTCAGTGGGAGTGAACGTCCTCTGTCCTTGGCTATAAGTTCTGGAAAATGTAATTTTTTTCTATAAAGCAATATAGAGTCCTGTTTCCATTTTGGTCCCCAAACCACCATCTCTGTGTCCTATAGGAGAGATCAATCCATGCTCCATTCTACAGTTAGGTGTGATTGCCCTTCCCTTCCTGCTGAGGATGTGGCTGGCCTTGGTGAATAGAGCTGGCTTCTGGGTCTTGTCTCTTCTTTCCCCTCATCAGCTTCCTAACCTACTGCTCCTGCTATGCTTCCTGTTTCAGTGAACGGTACCAGCACCCACCTGCCTAGGTCAGAACCAGGAATTATCCTGAATTCTTCTTCCCACATGTACACCCATTTCTAACAAACACCAAGACTCAGGAACTCTACTTCCCAGTTGTCTTTCAAATTGGCCTCCTACTTTCAGTCTTCATTGCCATGGCCTCTGTAAAGGCCGCCTTAATCTCTTGCTTGCATCATTGCAATTGCCTGTGGACTGATCCTCATGTCTATTTTGCCCCCCACTAAATTCTTTCTGCTGCAGTAAGTGATTTTTCTTTTTCTATATATTTTAAAATTTATTGATTTTTAGAGAGAGAAATGAAGGGACGGAGGAAGAGATAGAGACAGAGTGATACTGATCTGTTGTTTCACTTATTCATACATTACTGGTTGATTCTTTTTTTAATTGAATATTTTATTGTTCTATTACAGTTGTCCCAATTTTTGCCTGCTGCTCTCCGCTGCCCCGCCCACTCCTTCCCCCAGCTTCCACAGTCACCACCCACCCTGTTGTCCATGTCTGTGGGTCATTCATACATGTTCCTAGATTAGTCCCTTCCCCTTCTTACCACTTTTATCCTCTTCCCTCCTCCCTCTGGTCACTGTCAGTCTGATCCTTGTTTCCATGCATCTGGTTCTATTTTGCTCATTTGTTTGTTTTGTTTATTAGGTTCCTCTTATAGCTGAGATCCTGTGATATTTGTCTTTCACCCTCTTGCTTATTTCAGTTAACATAATATTCTCTAGTCCCATCCACACTGTCATGAAAGGTAGGAGCTCCTTCTTTCTTTCTCCTGTGTAGTATTACATTGTGTAAATGTACCCCAGTTTTTTGATCCACTTATTTACAGAGGGCACTTAGGCTCTTTCCAGCACTTGGCTATTATAATTAATACTGCTATGAACATAGGGCTGCACAGAATTTTTTGAATTGGTGCTTCAGGATTCTTAGGGTATAATCCCAGCAGTGGAACTGCAAGATCAAAAGGCAGTTCCATTTTTAGTTTTTGAGGTAATTATGTACTGTTTTCTACCAGTACATCCCAACAATAGTGCACCAGGGGTTCCCTTTTCTCCAGCCCTTCCAGCTCTTCTTGTTTGTTGATTTATTAATGATGGCCATTGTGACTGATGTGGGGTGATATCTCATTGTGTTTTTAATGTGCATCTCTCTCATGGTTGTGACCTTGAGCATCCTTTCATATATTTCTGGGTCCTCTGTATGTCCTCCTTGGAGAAGTGTCTGTTGAGGTCCTTTGCCCATTTTTTAAAATTGGATTGTTTGTCTTCTTGGTGTTGAGTTGTATGAGTTCTTTATGTAGTTTGGAAATCAAACCCTTGTCTGAGGTACCATTGTCAAATATATTTTCACATATGGTTGGATCCCTTTTCATTTTGATGATATTTTCTTTTTTTATTGTTCTATTACAGTTGTCCCCAATTCCCCCCATTGCTTTTCTCTGCTACCCTCTGCTCCCATAGTCAATTCCCACCCTGATGATTTCTTTAGCTGTGCAGAAGCTTTTTAATTTGATGTAATCCCATTTGTTTATTTTTCCTTTACTTCCCTTGCCCTAGGAGATATATCAGTGAAAATATTGCTGAATGGGATATCTGAAATTTTACTGCCTGTATTTTCCTCTAGGACTTTTATGGTGTCACAACTTATATTTAAGTCTTTTATCCATTTTGAGTTTATTCTGGTGTATGGTATAAATTGGTGGTTAGTTTCACTTTTTTGCATGCACTAGTTCAGTTTTCCCAACATCATCTATTGAACAGGCTATTTTTACTCTATTGAATATTCCTGCACTCTTTGTCAAATATTAATTGACCACAGAGACATGGCTTTATTTCTGAGTTCTCTGTTCTGTTCCATTGATCTATATGCCTGTTCTTATGCCAGTACCAGACTGTTCTGATTATAGTAGCCTTGTAGTATAGTTTGACATCAGGTACTGTGGTTCCTCCAACTTTACCTTCTTTCTCAGGATTTCTGTGGCTATGTGGGGCCTTTTGTCATTCCATATAGATTTTTGAAATATTTGTTCTAGATCTGTGAAATATGCCATTGGTATTTTAATGGGGGTTGCATTGAATCTATAGATTGCTTTGAGTAGTATAGATATTTTAATGATGTTAATTTTTCCAACCAATGAACATGGCATATGCTTCCATTTATTTGTATCTTCTTTAGTTCCTTTCTTCAGTATTCTATAGTTTTCCCAGTACAGGTCTTTTACCTCCTTGATTAAGTTTATTCTTAGGTACTTTATTTTTCTTGTTGCTATAGTACATGGGATTTTTTTTCCAAGTTTCTGTTTCCGATATTTTATTGTTGGTATATGAAAATGCCTTTGATTTCTGAATATTGACTTTGTCAAATATTGCTATATTGCCAAACTTCCTTATTAGTTCAAATAGTTTTTTGGTGGAAACTATAGTGTTTTCTATGTACACTACCATGTCAATCTGCAAATAATAACAGTTTTACTTCCTCCTTTCCAATTTGGGTGTCTTTTATTTCTTTTTCTTGTCTGATTGCCATGGCTATAAATTCCAATACTATATTGAATAAAAGTGGTAAAAGCCGACACCCTTGTCTTATTCCTGGTCTTAAGGGGAAAGCTTTTAGTTTTTGCCCATTGAGTATGATGTTGGTTGTAGGTTTCTCATACATGGCTTTTATTAGGTTGAGGTGTGCTCTTTCTACTCCCACTTTGCTGAGTGTTTTTATTATAAATGGGTGCTGTACATTATCAAATGCTTTTTCTGCATCTATTCATGTGATCATGTGATTTTTATCTTTCATTCTGTTTATGTGTTGTATTACATTTATTGATTTGTGAACATTGTACCATCCTTGCATCCCTGGGATGAATCCCGGTTGATCATGGTGTATGATTTTTTTATGCATTGCTGGATCTGGATTGCCAATATTTTGTTAAGAATTTTAGCACCTATGTTCATCAGCAATATTGGCCTGTAGTTTTCTTTCTTTGTTCTGGCTTTACCTAGTCTTGGAATTGAGATAATACTGGCCTCATCAAAAGAGTTTGGGAGTCCTCCCTCTTCCTGAATTTTTTAGAGTAGTTTGATAAGGAGAAAAGTTAGTTCTGCTTTATATATGTGGTAAAATTTTCCTGTTAAGTTGTCCAGACCAGGGCTTTTGTGTGCTGGGAGTTTTTTAATTACTCCTTCAATTTCACTACATGTTATTGATATATTCAGGCTTCAAAATTAAAATAAACTTCAAAATGATTAATTTTGCTTGCATGGTTTTTCAGTATCTGGTCCCATTTAAAAAAATTAATTAATTTTTACTTTTCAATCATAGTTTACATTGAATGTGAAAATAATACAGGGTCTGGCTCCATTTTTTAAAATTTCTCTCCAGCATCTTCTGTGATCATTTTCTTCTTTCTAAATTAAATTATACTCTAGCCATACTTGCAGGCCCACCGTATGCTATGCCCTTTCATTAGTAAAAGACTGCACATATGTACATACATTCATATATACACACATATATACATATAATATATATTTGTGATAAATACATGGGAAATATATGTATATGTGATGGAAATTATAACAATCAATAAATGCTTTTTATATTGTACATAGAAATCTGATTATAGAAGGCAGATTAGCTAATACATTAATCTCTTTTTTCCTAGACCCCATCAGAATCATAGTAAGGGCATTTAAAAGTTATAGGTTCATGAGAACAAAATGAGTGGTATTAAAGCCAATGACAAATAAGAGATTTCTACACATTTCTGAAATACAGGTTTGGCACATTCAGCAGAGCACAAGAAGCTGCCTCTTTGCACACAAATGGAGACACAGACAAAAGAAATCAGGTTTGCCCAGAGGAATCCCAGAAAGACTTTGGAATGCCAGGTAGACCAGTGGGTGGTATTTAGGCTTAGGGCTGAGAGTAGGGAGATGATACAGGCCAGCTGACTGCCATCCATTTCTTTGGGTATAAAATGCCTGCAGCCTGGTTTCTGTTCTGAGCCTAGAGGTCAGCGGTGACTTCCCAGAGGACCTCAGGAGTCTCAAATAAAAGACCACAGACCTGTTGTATGAAGACTTCAAAAGATAAAATTAAGAAAGTCTTCCAGAGAATAGAAAAAAAAGATAAAGACAGAAAAAATATTTGAAACATCCAATCAGCATAGAGGATGAAGCCAGGAGGGTCAACCTCTTACTAACAGGATCCAAAAAGCTAGAATAAAGAAAATGAAGGTGAAGAAATTACTATAGAAACAACATAAAAAAATTTCCCAAGATTAGACCCTGTTCAAATAATCAACTTCTCAGTGAGGCCTTTCCTGACCAACTCTCTTAAACCCCCCTCCACCCAGTACTCCTTGCTTTCCCACC
Organism: Carollia perspicillata; assembly: GCA_004027735.1. NCBI lineage: Eukaryota > Metazoa > Chordata > Mammalia > Chiroptera > Phyllostomidae > Carollia > Carollia perspicillata. The sequence continues at coordinate 43,426 of PVKM010003954.1, read as the reverse complement.
CCACTTCATTGTTCTCCATTGAACTTAAAACCACCTGGCGTACTACGTGCACTACCTGTTTGAAGGCTCTCTTCACCATTAGAAGGAAAGCTCTATGCAGGCAAAAACATTGGGTCATCTTGGCTCACAGAGGCATCCCCAAGGCCCGGCTAGTGGCACTTGGCACAGGAGGCATTCGATCATTATTTGTTGAGCAAAGGAGTAGGCGAATGATGCAAGAGATCTAAATTCTCACCTGCCGAAGAAAGAAGTCAGCTGATAATGCCTCAGGTTGGCTCCTCAACAGAAAGGGACATAAGCTTATAATTTAGAAAGAAGAAGCAACCACCTGAAAATACCAATGAAATAATTAAAGGTACTTAGGCATGTGAGGAAGAGGATGAGAGAGTAGGAGTGGGAGGAGGCAGGTCACTGTCATTTCCATGATTGGTTTTTGCAAATTATTATTATTTTTTACCACATGTCTGTAGTGTTTATTTTTTAATAATGTATATGTGTCAGAAAACATTTTGAGTTTAGTTACTGGGATCATGTCATATCAACAATAATAATAGCTAATTATTATCGAGCACTTATTATATGCTAGGTATTGTGCTAAGATTTATATGGATTATTGAAGAATGTGTTACAGATTTGTTGCCATTTTGCAAGGATTAAAAACATCTGGATTTAACCTAAAATTAGGGGAAAAAACCCTCAATCTCAAAATAAAAATATCGAGTAACCTAAACTCAATTAAGTGAAGTCTGCTTCACAATCCTCATAACACAGATATTAATTTGATGTGCTTCCTCATGTCCTTAAAATGCAAGAAAAAAAAGCATCCTACAATAATTTTTTAAATGAAGTTCTTCTTTATTGGAAGTCCTCATAGAACTACGAAAGCATTTGTCCACAGGATTTGTGGCAACAGGAACAAGAGCAAGTGAAGGGGAAATTGTGTACAAGCTCTTCAGAAAACATGCCAGTGTCATCGGCTTGCTTTCCCACGGCCCTTCTCTCCACGCCACACCTCTCTCTCAGTCTGTTCATCTGACGTAAGTCTGCTGTAAATGACCTTTGTTTCAGGACATTTATGATATTTTTCACAACATAAAATTGTCATTTGGGGGCTTCAGCTCTGGTCTGCTTCCTTCTGCCTGTGCCTGGATTTTCTGCTACAATGTCATCCACCAGTTGATCAGGGTCACACAGAGCCAGTCACCATTGCAAATCATACTTCAAACTTCCCAGAGGTGGAAGTTAAACATTAATAGCTGTTTAAAAATACAGGTTTTAGCACAATTCTATTCTTCATCCTCATTTGAAGATACACTTATTGATTTGAGAGAGAGAAGAAAAGAGGAAGCGAGATCGATGTGAGAAAGTAACATCAATGCCTCTTGTGTACACCCAGACCACCCAGACCACCCAGACCGGGGGAAGCACCTGCACCTGTGCATATGCCCTGACTGGGAATGGAACCCATGACCTTTTGATTTTCCGGGATGACACTCCATCCAACTGCGTCACACTGGCAAGGGCTTGCTCAATTCTTTTGCTTAGATGCTTCTGGTGTTTAGACTGTGCTATGAATCTGTTGGGAGAAGTCTCTCCTTCCTTTTTCCCTTTTGCTTGGCTAAACTTCCCATCTCTCAGGCTTCAGCTTGGATGTGTCCTCCCTGCAGGAGCCCTGCTTGACAATGACACTACCTAAATCAGGATCCTGCACCTCCCACAGCTCCTGGAAAACCCCTCTCACATTTCATTTTATACACGGTATTGCTGCTGGACCTTGTGCTCCATGGGCACAGAGACTGGGCTTTATGTCTTGCTTGCTCCAGCACACGGCACATAGCAGGTGCTCAATAAACATTTGTTGGATAAATTGAAAGACTGAATGAAGGAATGCAACGGTCTCTGTATTCAGCTCTGCTTCAGTTTGCATACTTAATATGCACACATACTGAGTATGTGTGAAAATTAATAACAAAACAGCTGCACAATTGTGCTTAACAATTACTGAGTCAAAGGCTAACGAATTAAAAAGTGTTGGGCTGCTTCCAGAAGTTCAGGGAAAAAGAGATAGAGAGAAGGTTGTGCTTATTTCCTGTGTTCTGTAGGAAATGAATATTTCCTAAGCTCTTTTCCTCTAGCAATTTCTTAAGTAAATTGAAAATGCACCATATAATTTTATAGCCCCATGAAGAAGAAAATAAAATGCTTTCAAAATGGTTTGTGCCACATGCTATAACATAGCCTCTTATTTATGGCTTGACAAATAGGTGAGGGAAAGTCGTTATATTTTCCTCTTTCTTCAGAGTCTTTGAACAATAGTTAACGAAGACCACATTGAAAACTAAATTTGCCTTATCACTCATGAGATCAGGTTCTGGATTTATGTGAAGTGAAATGTTTTCAATACAGCCCCCTCCCCCGCCTACACCCCCACTCCCAGCAGCTGGGGCATGAGATGCCCTAGAAGCGTCATAGTTACTTCATGCTTTTTCTATTGCTCTTCATTGGACCAGAGCTAATGTGCCCTGAATGCCCTCACAAATGATATCAAAGGGTTGAAAGAGAAGTTTAAACGTGGTTTTAAAATTTTAATCTAAGGCTGGTTGAAAGATGAATGTTTGTGGAGGTGTGGTCCTTTTGTGCTTATGGGGAAGCTGGAAAAGATTTTATTTTTTAATTCAAGTTATGTGACAGCTTATGGAATAACAAATCATAGAGACAAAAATTCCTTGAAACTACCTCATGGACATAACAATGACTAGTAAGGAGAAGCAGAATTATTCTACTTTGATGGCTGTGTGTTTTACATGCGATGCCAGCTTTTCAGTTTGTGTAATTCTGAGGGAAAAAGGTAAACCAGGATGTGACTAATAATAATTGTGGGAGAATTTTCATTGACTTATATAAGAAAAGATCTTGGCTCAATATCTGTTTTCCTTAAGCAGTTGTTTCTTTGGTAAGAAAAATACTTCTTTTAAATGGAATGTATCTTTAGTGTGAATGGTGTTCTAAGGACATGCAGACTCTGGCACAAATAACACCCCTGGTTTTATTACAAAATCTTTTATTATAAAATCATAAGCATGTAATTCTGCAACAACAATATCACACTCAAGCACACCATATGACATTTCAGGTGAAATGTTCAAATTAAAACTGTAAACGATTACACCCATATTATTACTCTACTGACCACACTCAGGTAGGTGTTACTTCTGCCAGACCCTGTATTTAGATAAGTTGAAACAATTTTGGTTGAAAATCTATATCATGTTTTATGTTATGACCACAGTAGTAGGTACATTATCTTTCATTTATCTATAGGTAATAATATGTGCTATTTCATTTACTTCTTTACTAGCTCTATTTTGTGAGTTAGCCTCTAGATAGAATTATAATTATTATCATTATTACTTATACTTATATGAGTGACTGCATTTTTATATTATCTTACACTTAAGAAAAGACATCTGCTATATATATCTAACTTAATATGTATGCACACACATATGAGGTCTGCCCAGAAGGTGTCCAGCCATGTGATGTGAAAAATAGAGACATTTATTGAAGAAGATACGAGACACAAGAAACATTGTGTATAAGACAATGACACCTCAGTCCCCTTCAAAGAAGGCATCTTGGGACCTCACACGGTTCTCCCAGAGTCTCTTCCACTGTTCAAAACACTCGGCAAAATCCTTTGTTGGAATTGCCATCAATTGTCCCGTGGTATTTTCCTGAATCTCATTGTTGGTCTGAAATCTCTTCCCTTTCAAAGGTGATTTTAGTTTTGGGAACAGCCAGAAGTTGCGGGGCACCAAGTCTGGGCTGTAGAGGGGGCTGAGTCACCTGGGTGATTTGATTCCCCCCCTCCAAAATTCTGCAGGCCTTCCAGAATGTGGATCACTTTCAATAGATTCTCTACCATCTTTGAAGTGTTTGTTCCACATTTTTGTTTCTGCTGCACTCATTGCATCATCCCCGACAGCACAGGTGCTCACTCAGCAGCATCTACGGCCCCCACTGACTAGAACAGTGAAGGCGTCATTGTTCACACATGCGCATTCCAGTCCACGCTCCTTGGCTGCCAAGTTACATCAATGTCATGCAAACCATCCTCATTATATTAACAATGGCTGCACTTTTTCTGGACAGACCTCATATACAAAGAGATTATGAAATAGACAAGCTCTTTCAGGAAATTACTCTGCTGACATATGGGGTTACAATTTTGCTATTTGTTGGTTTCACACTCCATTTGGTTCTATTATCAGTCCAGGTAGTTTTCTATTTCTAAGGTGGAAATATAATAAGAATCTGTGCACCCGTGAAATATAAAAGAGCCAGGGAGGTTTCCCCTGTCGAGTTCTGTTTTCTTTACAGGATCTTATCCTAATTTTCACCATTTGGAACTAATTCCTTTGATATCTTAGTATCATGGAACCCTAGAATTTGAAACCTAGGAGGAATATTAAACATCTAATTGAACCATCATCCTCAGTTTGTAGATAAGGAAATTGAGCTGTAGAACGAAACAACAATCAAGGTCTTCTGAAGGTTAACTCTGCTGTGTTTCACTATGTTCATTCATTGATTCATTCTTTAGTTGGTGGTTTCAGCAGGATTCTTCTGGGAGAAAGTGAAAAAAGCCCTACTCTGGAACATGAAGGGAAGAAGAAACTTTTATTAGCCTCCGGGCACAACAGGATCCAGTGGCTCAAATAATGACTTCGGTACTTGCTCTGCCTGCAAGTCTTTGTCGCTCCTTTCTTCTGTGTGGGCTTCATTCTCAGGCGTGTTCCCTCCACGCTATGGCAACACGCCTTCCTCACTGACCTCCCCTCAGAAGTTACGGGTATGCATCCTGCTAGTTTCAATTCCACGGAGTGGGAAAGGGTCACCTTCCTAGTATCTCATGGAGTTGCCTTGGGTAACGTGCCTGTGCTTGAACCACTCAGAAGCTTGAGTTAAATCAGCTGACCTGGCTTAAGTCACATACCTTCCCTTGCCACCAAGCAGTGGATAGCAGAGCCAGCTGAGTCTCACAAGCTGAGAATGAAGGAGAGGAACAAACAAACAAACAATAAAATGGAGCACTATTACCAAAAGAAGGTAAAAAAAAAATGCTGAGTAGTTTAAAGCAACCACTGTATGCTTCCAGGGTGTACTATGTCTGAAACATCATGTTAGGTGTCTGTCTGTGTAGCATCTGTTGTTGATTCATTTGTTTATCAGATTCTTTTCCAAAAGGAACATGCTGGCAGAAGTCGAACCTACAGAAATGGGGTACAGGAGAGATTATGTTGGATGTGTCTATAGAGGGAGTGATGGGGAGGCAGCAGGGAGCTGTTTGAAGGGCAGAGCCCTGCGTATTAGGGGAAGTGAAGCCTTTCTGAAGGTCAGTGGACCAGCGGACTATCAGAGGATGGGAAATCTGAGAAAAGGCCATGTGAGAGGCCGTCAGAAAATATCTATCTGCTCAGCGCATTGGAGACTTGGGATAGTTCATTCTTTCATTCAAACATTTTTAGAGGGGAGAGAGTGGCCAGCTACTGTGACAGGTGCTAGGGATACAAAGATGGCAAGACAGGTCTACCTTCATGATCATTAGGGGGATACACACTCCACAGAGATTAAGGACAGTTGCAGTAATTGGTACCAGGAATAAGTCCAGAGTGTTACGAAAGAATGTGCACTAGAGGACCTGACTATGTGGCACTGAGGATTTGGCAAGGGAGAAAGATAGAGAAGTTACCCAAGTTACCCTAGAAAGCAGAACGTTGAAGAACAAGATTTTCTAGGTGGAAGAGGAGCCTGAGGAAGGGAAAGAATTCCAGGCAGAGGACACTAGAGCTTGGGGGGAAGTGCTCAAGGTGACGGAGCAGGGAATGGGGCATTCCACGCTCTCCCGGGAGAAAGGGCCAGTGTGGCCGGAGGGAGGGCGCAGTGAGGAAGCTGGTCAGAGTCAGGCTCGAGAAGGGGGCAGGAGCCAGATGATGCCCTGCTGTTTGGGCCATAGGAGAGATTTTGATTTAAAATTAAAAACAAATTTAAATTAATCATCACCTGAGGATATGTGTATTGATTTTAGAGAGAAGAGAGAAGAGATTTTAAGGAAGAGAGAGAGGGAAACAGAGGCACAGACACAGACAGAGACATCGATCGGTTGCCTCCTGGACGTGCCCTGACGGATCAAACCCTCTACCTAGGTATGAGCCCTGATGGGGAATGAAGCCGCAACCTTTTGGTGTACGGGATGATGGTCCAGCCAACTGAGCCACCTGGCCAGGGCAAAGAGACTTTAATTTAGATCTGAGGAAATGACATTTGTCATCAGCTTTGTTTTTTTTAGAGACCACACTAGCAGTGGGTAGAGAAAGAGTTGAAGTGGGTGAGACTGACTACACAGACAGAGCATTCAGGAGGCGATAGTGGCTTAGACTATAGCAGTGACAATGAAGACGAAGAGAAAGCAGCTGCACTCAAGGGGTATTTGCACTTCTTAGTTTTACAAGAATGACTTCTGCAATAGTTGGTCAGACATTACGATCAACTTGTGGATTTCTGGAAGTTTCACATTTTCATTAGCTGGTTGAATTGTAGGTTTTATTTTCCATGACAGTATTAAGTCAGCTGAGGATTAGGCTGAACATAATTGTTTTATGGCTAAGGGTATCCCATTGTAATAAATAAAAACCATATATCAGCCTGCTGAGTGCTTGATTTAAGAGTGCACGGCCACAGGGAACTTTGCTGAGCCTACAGATTTGGTGACTAAAGAAATGGGACTTTAAACTCTCGTGGCCCCACAAAATGTTCTGGGTCCTATAACCAGCTTGTTTGCTGCAGTTTCGAAAATCCCTTAAACCTGTTTGGGCTCGTATTCTCCTGAAATGCGTTCCTGGATTGATAAATGGGATGAACAGCCAGGTTAATATGCTCTGCAGTGCAGTGGGAGCATTCCAGTTGATGGGGGATGAAGACCCTGGCTGAGTGTTCTGTTATTACTGTGGTCCTGTGAAAAACCAGCTTTGCAAAATCGAATCTGGACCTGGGAAGCTAGAATGAGATGTGTTAGGGATGTGCACCCAGGAGAAGGCTTATACTGAGCAGCAACTGCATAGGATGCTCTATGGGTGTTTAGTCTAAAGGTGAGAGTATGAGACTCAAGTCAAAGGACCTGAGATGACATTATGGCTGTAGCTCTGTGTCCTCAAGCCAGTCACTTCTACTCTCTGAGCCTCAGTGAACTCACTGGTAAGGCAAACACGATGAAAATAATACCTGCTGTATTACCTAGCACGGTACTGGAGATGAAAAGAAATGCCATTTGTGAAAGTGCTTTGTAAGCAGAACATGAAGATGCAACAAGAATTTATTATTATTTTGCTCCAGTCCACGTGGGCTAAGTTGGGTCACGGCGAGAGACAGCAACATCTCAGAGCCTAAAAAGGTTTCTTTTTTGCCCCTGCAATGTCCACCGCCAGACTGGCAACTCGCAGGGCATCTGCCTTGTATTCATGTTGAGGAAGTAGGTGACTCTGGCAGCCCTGCCCCCGTGGATCGTGGATCGCACCTCACTTCCTGGTTCTTCAGTGGTCTTGCTGGTTGGACCATTGTAACACATAGTGGTGTTTTCCCCTCGTCTGTGCCCATTTCCCCTTCTGTAAGAGCACTTACAGGTTTCATTGAAACATCACCCATTTAACGTTTCACATGGAGCTGGTCCTTTCCTGCCCACAGACACACTTACAGAGGTTCCCCATCCTTGATTGGTTCTGGGATAGATATGAAGCCTACATCTGGCTAGTGCTATTTTTCCCTTGGCCAGAATCACTGGTAGAATGAATGGGCAATGATGCAGGGGGACCCACCAATATTCAACCCAACTATTTTGTTGTAAATATTAGGAAAAAATGTATCTTTCTGCAGAGGCTATGAGGCGGAGAAGATATGTGTCTGGGATTTCAAGCAGCTACCTTGCCACCACTAGAGGGGCTCCTCTCTGACAGTGAACCCAAGAAAGAGAAAAGCTTAACTGAGAACTATACGAAGACTCATGGCCATACGCTTCGGGTCCCTGTATCGAATCATGCCTGAAGATCCAGTATTCTGAACTCCTCAGTTATATCGACTAGTACGTTTTTTCACTCTCTCTCTCCTTCCTTCCTTCCTTTTCCTCTTCCACTCCTCCCTCTTCTTCCTCCTCCTTTCTCCTTTGAATAAGCCATTTCAAACTGGACATATGTCTCTTATGGTTGAAAAATCCCTGGCTCATAGGGTCATTCATCTCCAGTGGAAGTGCTGCCAGCCTGGTCAAGGGCCTGGCAGTGCAGGTGGAGACAGGTGCGCAGCTCCCTCACCCGACTCCAGTTCTGATCAGTCACCGGGGAAAATCCGAGGCACAAGACATGTTTCCTCTCCTTTTCTCTTCTAGTATTCTACTAAGTGGTCCATTATCCTTTGTGCAGGAAGACTAGCATCATTGTTACCTAAGGAAACCTAAGGGGATACTGAATTCAGTGGACAAAGCCTGGGCAGGAGAGGACAACCAGGCGGCCTATGGAATGCTAATGAGATGAGGTGCAAAGACTGGCTGCAGAAGTGCATTTAGTTTAGCTCCATTCGGTGGGCAGGCTATAGGGGAAGGCTGGAATCCGAAGGAATCTGAAGGGTGCTGAGCCGGGAGGGGGAAGACCACCAAGAGGCCCTATACTCTAATACTGTGATACTTTTACCAAGGCCAAAGTCAGGATGAGACTGGGGCAACCAGGGCAAGGGCTGGACTGAATAGTGGAAAGTGAGCAACCCCACAAGCCAATAAAGCTGGCAGGCATCATGGACCCCCTATGACTATCAGTGTAATAAAGGCGATTGCACTTTGCTGATTCTTCAGGGGTGACTTCCTTTAGTGACCACTGAGCTCAAGTGATACAAGCCATAGTGTGAAAAGGAAGTCTATGCATATACAGGGTCCAGCAAAAGTAAGGCCTGCTTGAGTGTGCTTGGTAGGGTAATAACATGGGTGCAATAATTTTATACCCATTGGGTGTAGTAAGTTTTAATTTGAACATTTCACCTAAATGTCACGTGGTGCACTCGAGTGTGATATTTTTAGTTACAGAATTACATGCTAATGACTTTGTAATAAAAATGGGGTGTTATTTGTGTCAGACTCTGTATTAATGATTTTCATGCACGGAGTGTATAACCAAAATGGTGTTTGAAACCCTCTTACCTTCTGACCAATATCTGTGGCTATCCCTGTGTGGCAAAAATCAAATAATGATAGGAACCAGGGTAAAAATAATTAGTTTTAAGTCCACCTGCAGCCAGAGGCAGAATAACAGAAACAACAGCTAACACCACACGGCACCTTCTATTCACCAAGTGCTTTTAAGAATTTCACATATACTGGCATATTTAATCCTCGCAAAAACACTTGTAGGAAGATGCCGCTATTATTTCTATGTAAAAAACGATCTCAGAACGATGACGTGACCTGCCCAGGGTTCCCCAGCTAGTCAGGGGCAGAGCCGGGCCTCGAACCCAGGCTGTCTCCCTTCAGAGTCCACACCTTTTGCACCAGCTGCCACACTGGGACGTCTTCTCCGGTGTCCCTGGACTGGAACGGTAATGGCTCCTTCCCTAAGGACAACCTTCCCTAACTTTACGAATTACACTTTTTCACTAAAAAGTCGTCGTATGTAAATAAAACTCGATAAGAAGTACGTTCGTTCTGCCCTCTTGTCCACCCTTCTGCTTCCTTTTTTCGCTTTTCTGGTTTCATTCACTAATCTGTAGTCTGAGTTTGCATCGTGTCTCACTGACTGGAATGTTCTTCTTTAGTTCTGTTTTTATTACTGCCCATGCTCCTAAACCATTTAGCATTCCTGTGTTCACTCGAGTCGAGTACCACTAGTCCTGTGGAAAAGCAGTCTCCTCATATAAAATGCTACCTAGGCTGAGACTCATTGTCCATGCAGCCCCTGGATCCCTCTGTAATGATAACACTAAAGCCTGTGGTTCGCCCCTTGTAGAGGCAGAGTGTGGGCCACCTTCGGCCACCTTCAGCCACCTTCAGGGTAGCTCGGTAAGGTTCCACTTTCACAGCTCTCCCTGGGGTCCTTCTTGTGAAGTTTTGGCTCTTTGTGGGCAGGGACAAAGTCTTATGGACTGTCATTGCCTCAGACAACATCCAGCACAGACTAGCGGCCGCACTGTTATTTTGAACTCAGGTTTAAACTTCAGAAGATTTCTTTACAGCACTGACTGGCAGGCCTCAGTGGGTTCAGCGTCATCCCGCAATCCGAAAGGCTGCTGGCTGGGTTCCTGGTCAGGGCACACACGCCTGGGTTGTGGGCCAGGTCCTGGGTTTGGGGTGTGTGAGAGGCAACTGATTGATGTTTCTTTCACACATGGATGTTTCTCTCCCTTTCTCTCTCCCTTCCCCTCTCTAAAAATAAATAAAACCTTAAAAAGATTACTTCATATAACTCTCATCAGTGTAGTGCTTGCTGTGTGAAAGCAAGTTTTATTTTTCTAAAAAGAAAACCTCATTGAAAAATGGTTTACTGAGTATCGACTCCAAAATATGGTAAACAATTTTATCCTATTCACCGGCTTATCCTATTCTGCACATAATAAATCCTTTTTTATTCTTTCTTTTTCAAGCCAAAGATTCCCTCTTGGTTTACTTTCATTTTCAGGAAGTAATTTCTTCTTATGTGCTTTTCTATATTAATAAAAATGAAGAGACTAAATATGGATTCTATTAAATACCTTTGGCCTGTCTCCCTCTCAGTAGGCTGAGCTGATCCACCCTGGCAGGAAATGGCTTTCCTGCCTCTGAATTCTTGAAACTCGTCTCAACAATATAGTTGGTTCTGTCCCCATGCTGCACTTATTTCCATACTTGCATAATTTTCTCCAAGGAGACAATCTCTTGGACTGGGGCTCAGCACAAAGTAGGCCCTCACAAAATATTGGCTGTGAAAATAAATGGAAGGAGTGGAGCAAAACCTGACAATAATTCCCTGACAGGACATGTTTTAATATGGGGGAGTCCTTCCTAAGAAGCTGAAGGAAGAAAAAGTTTCAGCGACCATGGTTGCAGCACGAACCAGGAAATTTTAGCTTTTTAAGAAGCCTGGTTTATTCATCCATCATCGGCACTTGAGGTGCAAAAAATGATTTTGAACTTCGTGGAATAATTCTGACTCTGCTTATGGTGTTCATAAAATGAAATTCTCCTGCCCTGGCCAGTGTGCGCATCATCCTGCAAAACCAAAGGTCACGGGTTCGATCCCTGGTTGGGGCGCATGCCCGAGTTGTGGGTTCAGTCCTGATTGGGGTATGTGCGAGAAATAACTGGTCACGCTGATGTTTCTCTCCCTTTCTCTCTCCCCTCCCTTTCTCTAAAAAATAAACATCTTTTAAAAATAAAATACTCCTGTTTAGTAGTATCTTTCATTTCTTATTCTTTTCTCTGAACTTTTGGATCGCTCTACAAATGTTACTTGAAAGATAACCAGTATATCCGTTACTCCCCTTACAAACTCTGTTGATGCCAGCCTCAAATAGAGATTCTCTAGCTTTAAACTACAGGCTATGCTTCCTTTGTATTTCTTCTAAGGTCGTCTCTGTAGAATTAAATGTCAGACCGTGCAAGGTGATTTAGGGTGGCTGATTTAAGAAGCATGACGCTTTAAAACTCTGCGTCAGTGTTGTGTACAAGTCGAACACACGATATGCAGAAGGGGCAACGCAACGACTTGTGAATTGAATGTCTCGCTCCTTGACCTGTTTTGACCAAACTTTATTTAATGGAGTTATGAAAAAGAGTCGGAATCAAAACACATGGGGATCACAGAGGCTGTTATGTTTATTGTGCAGAACAGACAGTGATAATCCACTGAGAAATATTTTCAACAAGCAAGCGATTCAAAGTACAATCATAGACAGCAACTCTACATGAAGAACAAAGAATAAAGTTAGAAGACACTCAAAGGAATGGGAGAAAGTCAACTGCAGTCAAACGTCTTGATAATTTTCTCCTGCAAACATGCAGAAATGGTAGAAAAGTTAAATGTCCAGTCTTACTTAGCTGAGACCAACAACAGCAAAGAACAGTCCTATAAAATTTATCTCCCACAAAAATAAACTATATATATAAAAATTTTATGATGTTCTTACTGTTCCATTGGCCACAAGCTTTTTTTTTTTCAGTATGAAAAATGAGGTATACTGGGGCTTAAGAGGTAGTAGTGTGTTTTGATTGTACAACGTAGAAGACATAAAACAGTAACTTCATCAGAGATGGAAATCGCTCGGTTTCCTAGTTTGGCCAACACGAGCAACTGCGTCAGTTTTATGAGCTGGCCAATGAGGTTTCAAAAAGGCCCCACCAAAGACATGGATCGGGGCTTTTATTTTTATGAGCCACTGTTTATTTGCTTATGTAACGCACAGTTCACAGTGATGTTGAGTTTTAATTCTCTCCACAGCTCCTTTGGTGATTCACAACAGTGAGCCATCTGCCAGTCTGAGAGAGGTACGCGGTCTCTGACGCTACCTCCCTGAAGTGGCTGGAAGAGAGATGCTTTTGCGTTCCGTTTGGCGTCAGAACGGGGAGCCGCACTGACACCTGCTCTCATGAGAAACTACCTCCGGGCCCAGTTGACAATACCATGTTAAAAAGTCAGCACACTCACTAGCAGAGAAAAGAACAAAAACTCTACGTAAGAAGCGCTTAAAATAAATCTAGTTGAGACATATTACAAAAATCACATTTGTGTCAAATACATGAAAATCTTTGTCAAGCATTTTCTCATATTCAACTAATCTTAAAAACACATATTTCTGATTGCATCGCAAAAGCTGAGCTTGGTGCACCTCACCTGCAAAGCTTCAAGTTTCTTTGAAGGTTGGCTTTCTTTTATTTACCTATTTGCAAAAGTATGTAAAAAATGTGTTCCTTTCTAGCAAACGTCTTTTACAAAAATAGTTTTGACTAGGGGTAGCTGCAGTTTGAACCACGTCAAACATTGACGAAATTGAAGGCTGCAAGTAACAAGTTTATTCCTTTTGAAGTCTGGAGGTAGGTCTTTGCAAGTCAATCAGTTCATTTCCTTAAACAATTCATTTGAGGTACGAACTTGGAGGGTAATATTTAAACATTACAGTCAAATTTTATGTGACGTGTAGTGAGACTGAGGAAAAAGATCCTTAAGAACCTAGGAGCGACTTGGTTAAAAAAGTATTCGACTTCATGTAGAAATCTAGCGGAGAAGCTGAAACAAGTATTTGTAAAATTTTAATTAAAAAAAAAACCGTAGAAAAATACATAGCCATGCTGACACACAGTAAGGAGACCGCTTCTTTAACTGTGGTTTAAGTGTACAAAAAGAACTGCGATTAGCATCACCTACCCATTCAGGTTTTCTTCTTGCATTGCTTGTGTATAGCAGCATGTAAAAAGTACTAGACTGTAAATTAATTGTAACATTCAGAGGTAGTATTGAGTAGTGGGGATATATTGCATCTCTGGCTAAAAGTGCAGTTTGAATGAAGAGATGGTGAACTGAAGCCAAAGGAAAGCACCTCAGTCAACCATCCTATGTCAAGACGTATTACTTGAAGTAACACATAAGCTTCATTTGAGGTAAGTGGTATTTAGGTCTTTCATGGAAACTGATACACAATGACGAGAGGGGAGGAGAGAGGGGGAGGGGGAGGGAGAGGCAGAGAGGCAGAGAGAGAGAGAGAGAGAGAGAGAGAGAGAGAGAGAGAGAGAGAGAGAGAGAGAGAGAAAGACTGCTTTTTCAAAAAAAATCGTTGCATAACTATAGCAAAAGAAATTTAGATTTCGCTCCTCCTACCTCATAAATCAAGTGAGTTCATCATGCATTATTCTTGTACCTTTTCATTAAATTACAGAGAGGATGATTTTACTTGTCCAGGTTCCTTAAACGCTTTGAGGCTGACAAGTGCAAGTTATTGCTAAATGGCATTTGGCTCTGTAGGAAGTAGATTCTACCCGGATGATTGTTTTTTCCTGAAAATGAGTGTGGCAAGTACATGTATTCCTCCTACTGATCTGTGTGGTGTCCATAAATATAGAATTGCTGATACTTGTTTGCTTACTTCCCTTTTTAAAAAAACGAGCATCACCTTTTCTGGTCCGTTAGCTGAATGAAAGGATACATCAGCATTTCGTCTCATTTAGAAATAAAAGTTAAAAAAATCATCAAGTAAGTGTCTACAAGATTATACGAAAAAGAGAGAAACAGTATCTATTCCTATCTTTGGTGTTCTAAACAGAAGCTTGACTATGGCGAGCGGGGTGGGTGGCGCTGGAGGCCGACAGTGTTACACACCGAGCCTTTCCTACGTGAATGCCCGACGTCACGAGTGTGACAGGTCTCTGGTTTGTGTGCAGTGCAGTGATTGACTCAACCTGATTCAGAGTTTTTCTCACCCACCCACTCTGGCTTATCAGATCAACGAACTATTAGTAGGTTAAGAAAAAAGAAAACAGTAATTAAAAGTTGCATTGTTAAATTGTGTCCCCTGTGTTTACAGCAGTTTTTCACTAAACCTGGGACTGTGAAGGGATTACAAAGAAGGTGATTAATATAGTCCTTTTTAAGGTTATGTGATTTCTCCCCAGCCCCCACCCCTCCCCCACCCCACCCGCCCCGCCCCCGATGAAAGTGGAAAGACCATGGCAATAGAGAGTAAGTGGTCACTGCAGTGTCTTCTCCCTTCAAAAGATCGAACTGCTGCTGAGGTAGAAATTAAACGTTGGTGCCCCCTAATCCTCTTCCGCAGACTCTTGTGAGGATGTCTCTTCAGTCTCCTCCTGGAACACACAAAGGGCACAAGCGTCACGCTGTGTGGGCTGTTCTTACAAACAGTTCCGAGTGACCTGCTTCCACAGCACATCATACTTGCTTCAAAAGAGGACACGGATGGTGGGCAAGCCCCTCACTCCCAGGGCTTCTGACACTGTGATTGAGGAATCAAGGTGTT
>PVKM010003954.1:0-28296 GCA_004027735.1 Carollia perspicillata | reverse complement strand
GCCAGCACACCACTCATCAGTTTTAAAAACCGTCATACAAGTAGAAAAAATAAAGTTCAGGAGATCCTTACTTAAGGCATAAATAAACATGTCGTCTAGATATTGGTAACAATAGCTGGTACTTTTATGGTGATTACTGAATGCTTTTAGGGACTATCTGCTATTATTCCCATTTTACCAGTGAGAAAATCAAGGCACGGCAAATCATATACTCAAAGCGACAGGGGGAGAAGGGCGAGAATTCGGGCCGAGCCAGATGGGCGCCAGAACCTGTGTGTGACCACAAAACGACTGCCACCGTCAGTGGCAGCATGGGGGCAGAAGGGAGCCCGACGGCAGGCTGCAAGAGCTGACTGCTAACGTCCTCTCTAAATTGGCTTCCCCGGTCTTGTATGTTTTGAAACACATTTTAAGACAATGACCGACCAAAGTTTGGTATCACTGCTCAATCTCAATGCTAAATCCACATTGACCAAATTTAATGCTGGGCTGGACAAGCAGAGAAAATCTAATATGTACGTTTTTGCCGGGCCTCCTCTTCATATAAATCTAATTCCTCCTTCTCTTTTCCTTTTTCTGATTCCTTGTGGTTCTGGAATTTATTGGCATTTCTGCATGCTGGCTTGAGCTGCACAGTTCTCCTTCCCTTTGCTTATTTTAGAAATGTGCTGTACCTTTCAGGACATGGGTGGTAAAGCGGAGACAATAAACATTTCTGATAAAAGCGTCGTTATTGAGAGGATGACTTTTATCGAATGCTGCACACCGTCTCTCAGGACGGCACGTGAAAAAGATCTGGGAGAAGAGGTAAACATTTACCCCGGCAGCAAACGGAGCCCCTTTAAGAATGGCCAGCTTGAAGCAGCTTATAACAGTCTTCCGACTTTCATAGATTTGATTTTCCACACGGCTTCATTTTGTCTGGGGGGCGAACTGACACAATTTATACCTCTCTTCCTTTCCCGGGTCACTACAGCACACCATTCAGTAACGCATGCCTTAGAGCTTGTCTGCATTATAGGACCCAACTTCCATTCATTAGTGTTTGAAACACTTCAGCTGTGAAGGAGCTCCTAAATGCTACCATGTGTGACGCTTTTGCGTAAAAGCGAACGGGAGGGAAAAAAGCCCTCATGACCGTGCAGTCACACTCTCACACACACACACACACACACACACACACACACACACACACTCACACTCACACTCACACACACACACTCACGAACTCTATCCTGGGCTTTAATCACAGGCCACTGCTTACTGCAGACCCTTGGCAAAAGGCTTCAAACATTCTGCCCCCAAAAGACCGAGAGAGCTGTAAATCCTGGGAATAAACACACCTACAAATGAATGGATCACAGCTTAAAAAATATAACCACAGCAGCATCAAGTCATGAGATTTCACACCAGTTTTGTTTAGTCTGCTTTGGGTTATGTGGGAAATGTGGAACGTATGAAGCTACCTCCCCTCTACTCTTCAACCCCCGAACTTCGGGCTTTGCATATTTAAGCAGCAGGTTTATACCTCTTGATAGGCAACAGGCCATGACCCTGAGATTCTCTGTGGAGTCTTGGCCACAAAGGAGGATGTTGGGTGATCAAAGCCATGAGCAGACGAAAGAGAGACAAGCCAAGGTTCAGCTGCCCTGTGACCTTCTCTTTTCACTTAATATTTAAATTCCAGAAAGTCACTAAGCTGTCTGGCAGATACACTCGTCATCTGTCCCCAGACGACTCACTCCTCATGATGACATGAGGTGTGAAACAAGTCACAGCAGAAGAGCTGGCAGGTATGTCTTATTCCTTCTTCTCATGGTTAATAGATTAACAGAACTCAGTCAAGCTGGAAAGCCTCCTGGATCTAGCCGTAATCATTCCATTTCTCACTGCTCAATTTTTCTATGCTATCTGGAAACCAAAGTACTAGGTTTTTTCCTGACCATAAGACCACACCTAGGTTTTAGAGGAAGAAAATAGGGAAAACAATTTTGAAGCAAAAAATGTGCTAAAATATTTAATAACATAAATAACATAATCTTTCACCAATGTAAATGTAAACAGAACTCAACAGCAGCATTAACAGCGATTATTCATCCCAAATTTGGGGAGGGGGTAGTGTGTCTTATAGTCTGAGAAATATGGTACTTTGGAGCCCAGAAGGAAACATAATTTTCAGGCCATGAACTCACAGAGACCTTGTAGTGGATGGAATGTGATCAACTGTCCAAAATATCCCCAGAAACTTTGCTTGATTTGCATTCTTGAAGCTTCTGATATGTAAGTGGTTTGGTTTATTCAAACCCCTTAGACACAACTGAGTTAGAAAGGATGCGCCCTCATATTGTTTTCTTAGCAGTTCTTAACACAACACTGATAGCTGTTTTATTAAGGTATCTTGTCCACTGACCTTGGGATTCTTCTATTGGTAGTCGTTAGTTATCATACTGGTACGTAACTAGGATCTCAGAGGGCGGGAGCTCACACTCCATTATACTTTCGGAGGCAATGTGACTCTCATATGCTCAAAACAATGGTTGTCTCGAAAGTCTAGTTAGTGGAGAGTGGTCTCTTCTTTGCACAGCCCTGACTGGCTAACTTGCAAAAGACAGCATGACTGCCAAGCAGGTGACGTTGGCAGGGCGTGTGGCACTTCTCGCACCTGAAAACCTCACCTTTCCAGGGACTTGGTTGCTGTGACAAAAGTGTGCATGAGATGAGAAGAAAAATCCTTCCCATTAGCAATGAAGTTAGAGACCCAGCCTCCCCTGCCCTGTCCTGGCTGGCCAGACTTCACAGAAGGCTCTTCTGTGGTGCCAAGAGGGTGGTCCCAGTGATGTCGGGCATAAGGAGCTGGCTCTGGTGCCCCCAAAGAATCATGGTAGAGTAGTTATTAGGGGCCCCTCAGATTCAGTCCTGTCCATTCACTTAGAAGACACTGTCAGTTAGTGTAGACACCAGCTTGTACCTTGAGATGTTTATTTAAATTGCTTCATGTTTGCACATGCAGCCAAAGGCCCTTTGGGCTTGTGCAGCCCCCCAAGAGCAGCTTTGAGGCAATAAGGAGATTGAAATATTGTAGCCAAGAGTTATACACATTTCATTGGGGGCTAGTCTTCCAGGTGGGAAGGCCGAACAGCAGCAGTCTGGTCAAGAAGACTTAGTCTTGGAATGGGGCTTCGGGAACGTAGGATAAAGGGACTTTTTGAAGTGGAAGTGCACGGTGACATTTTTATGAGCGCCAGCTACTAAGGCCTCTAAACACTGCACAGCTCCCAGTCATCACGCACTTACTTCACAAAGACAACCGAGGCTGCACCAACCGGGGCAAAACATGTGAATTTTTTTGGCAGAAAACTGAGGAGAGGGAAGGGAAAGTGAGAAGAGTTGGAGAACCATATTTTTATTATGACTATTGGAAAACTGCACACACTTTGAAGAAAATGAATGAAATATAAAGGAGTTTAATAAGTGTAACTCTTTCATGGCTTTGGTTGCTTGGAAAAACCCCCACTGCGACTGAGAAGTATAGTGTGCATGTGCACATATTTGGTTCAGCAGAATGCACGTGGCATACACCTTTGGGAACACTTCCGCTAAACGATTCCAAAGGAGGAAGAAGACAGTTATCCAATCATATGCCCTAATGCTTGATGGAATTTTAAAATGTCTTAAGAGTTGAATTCTAGATCTCACCATAGAGACATGGGTAAGGGTGTGTGCTGAAGGAAAGTTCAGTATTCAATGCAAGTGGTGAAGCTCTGGGTTTAATTTTCCGATGCAGACTAATAAGCAGGTTTGCAGTGGAAGGGAGGTCAGTGAATTCTAAAGAGAACCAAGACATGGAAATGCTTTCCCTGTAAACTCGGGGAGCTGCATCACCATAATGTTCCTCTCTGTGTGCAGTAAGGAGTCCATGTTGGCTTTAAGACGTCCTTCTTTTTTTCCCCTTGATTGCAAAGAATTCTGCAACTCTTACCATAAATGTTGCAGGCTAAAAATACATTTATAATTCAAGTTATCTTGCCAAGAAACCTAAAAATATCTGGTAATCTAGAAAGGGTAGTTATGGTTTTATGACATTCTCCTTTTGTCATCTTCATGTGTTTAATTTCCTAAGGACTTGGAGTGACACATTTAAGAGTTTTTCACATTCACGACTATTTTGAGCCAGTCCCATCCAGAACAAAAATCATGGGCTCTCCTGGCTGGCAGCAATGACCAAAACCCAACCGCCACTCCGTCTGCAGCTAAGTGACCCGCAAGACCACAGAGCGGAGTTTTCCTATTTCTCTGTCAGATATTTTAACTTCAAATGGATTGGGACTGTTTAACTTAATGGAAAGTGATTACTTCCTCCAACTAGGAAAACTTTATATCAGGGGTTTTAAGAAACATATTAAATGGAACATATATAAACCATGGACTCTGGCAAGTACAAGGGGTTCTGGTGGAAACACAAGAAGGCAAATACGTTTTTCGAAAGGAGACATAAAAAGTTGGATGTTTATGGCATTTGAATCCTGTCTTTTTCTTTACTTTAGCTTTATGTATGTAAAAATATACACGTATCAGAACGGTCTTGCATATGTTACCATCATCTTAATAAAGTCAGTTAAGGGTCTTACGGAGAGTTGCTTGCAGTAAAGATGGTTGATCCCAGATGTTACTGACCAGAGAGCACCAACCGTTAAATTAATGGGCTGTCTAACTTGTGTCTTATTCCCACTGTGTCAGACCGGTAAGGATAATACCCATCTATCTGTCAAGCAGGGCGTGAGAAAAAAATGTGACAACCAGATGGAAAACTTTGAAAAAAAAAAGTAAAAAAAAAATCTCATAAGACTATCGTGTGGAACTGCAATTATTAATTACAGTTATTCATGTGTGTCTATTTCTTTACCTGTGATTCAGTGATCCATTTTTTGAGAAAGAAAAAAGCAAACAATTAAACAATACCTCAAAAAAAAAAAAAAAAACCCCACCAAACCCAAATAAGACATCTTAGGTCTCAAAAACGCACTTCTGTTTGTCTCCTTTTGCCCTTGGTCAGATTCCATCACTGAAAATACGGCAAACAGAGGTAACATGCATGCCTCCGATACTACTGAGTTCCTTCCTGGAATGAAGGGCTACCTAAAAAATATCTCCAGAAGGGAATCACATTTCCAGATAGGGTAATCATTTTATGTCTCAATGAACTGCAAGTTTCAGGGTCCCGTAAGCCATGATTTCTGAGGATCATGAGCTTAATCAACTTTCCATGCTGGTTCTAATTCTTACTGAAGGAGCCTCATGTCTAAAAAATAACTAAAGATATAGCCAAAGGATTTTTGCATGAAGGAAGCACTCAGAAGAAGGCAATGTATTTCAACGTGTCTAAAGTTGTCAGGGAATATTCTTGTTTTTGTGCAAAGTAGTTGTAAAAAGAAGTCTACGGAGAAGGCTGCTTAACGGTTACATCCGACGTGTGCTTATTGATGAACAGACTAGGAGAAGCCTTTTCTTTGTGTTTTCTGTGTGTATAAAACTTTGCCCGACTTGCATTTGTTGCCAGGGAAGAGGACATTTCTGAATTCTAATCATTTCTATACCAATCATTTGTCATTATCCAAGGACTTTTGAGTAAGATTATGAAAATATCAATAACAATACTAAGTCCACAAATAATTACTTAGTGGGCATCTGAGTACCCAGCAAACATTTTCTGAATGTAAAGGAAGTATCTTGGATAAAGCAACATACTTGTATTCAAACATTAAGGATTTTCTTAGGAAGATGGGGTTTTAAAGCCAGTTACTCTTATTCATATTAATTTGGGTCAGCAAGTTTGGCTAATAAGAAAGTTTACGTATTTAATAAATAATTGTTTTATGTCCAACTTATACCAGAATGCAGAGAAGAAAGAGGCAGACATTGCTATTTTAATTTTAGTCTAATCCACAGACTTCATCACACCGTTAAAAACAATTATACTTTTAAAAACTGTAGGACATCTGTCAAGTCCAGAAACAGTAAATTTTCCTTTTGGAGTTTTATATATTGCCTAAATTGAGTGATGTTCTTTCACTTCTGTTAGAAGTTTATGTCATCTCGACAAGACATTCCCCGCCCAGAAACAGCTAGATTCATCTTGCCAATAATTCCTCTATTACGACTGTTAGCTAAGCTAATTACTTCATATGTTTACAGTTAATAATCATTTTGATATGTTTCCTCTGCCCTGCCCCTGTGTTGTTATATCCTTAAGCTACTTTATTGTAAGGGTTAAACGTTGGTTTCTACTTTTCTCTCTCCCTTCCCCGTGACCTTTCCAATGTCAGAGGTCAAGGGGTCAAAGCAAAAAGTATTTCCTACACAACATAATAGTACCACTCAGGGTGGACTTTGATATAATTCTTCATGTTTTACCAGTTGGTGCCAAACATTTACTGGCCCACAAAATGTTTTACCAGCTTGAACGAACATAAGTAGGAAAATAAATCAGTTCTCTTTATGACTTGGGCAGTGTAAATCACTAGGCTCCCTGAGTGAGCAGAAGACTGACTATTTGCTAGTCTGATTTATTATGAACTATTTACTGCATCGGCCAAGGTGCCACGTCAGAGACGAGTGTTGGAGTGACTACGCTCTCTTCCCTTCCTCCTTCCTCCTTTGTCCGTCTAGACTGAGAGCCCCCAGTAAAAATGCCTTCTTTGGGAACAAGATGCGGACTGCAATTCATCAACTTGCTTGTCCCAAAATGAAATCTCTCATTTTGCTCCAAACAATGTTTATGTTGTCTGAAATATAAACATCCTTAAAACTGCCCTTGAAGTCTCTGTAAAAACATTCAACTTTTTTTTTTTTTGAAGGGGAGAAAAAAAATCCTGATAACCAAGGCTTACTGAGATTTCTCCACCCTGATACACACCACCTGCAGGAGATGCTACTCGCAGGTAAAAACTCTATTTCGAAACAGACAGCTTTGTTTCCTGTCTTGCAGAATCTGAAAACGTGCCAATTCTCTCATTGGGAAAACTGAAAAAGACTGGGTTTATACCTGTCTTAATTGCTACAGGGGTGGCTTGCCAGGGCTGTGCAACAATGAGGGAATTGGGTGGAAAGGTGGGGTAACTGTTGGGATTTTGAAAACCTGTTTTTACTCTTTGGGTGGGGCTCTGGTGAGGAAAAAAAAAGTCTGAATTATATAGAAGGACTCACTTCCAATCTCAGCTTAAAATCAAGAGACAATAAAATATCTGATAAACCAGCAAAACCTTGACGTAAGTCTGAGACAGAGTGAGAAGTATTCTTATCAAAATAGAAACTCGGGAAACAAAGCTCCCCCAATCAATTGGTGTTGGGGCTGATACTTTTCTGGTGTGTTTAGAATTAGAACAATGACGACAATAGCAAAACCTAGGACAATTTCCCTACTCGAGTTAAGAATGTAAGCCATGGGGCTGAGAATTCAGTGGGTTCAAATGGTGAGAAAACTAGGAAATTAGCTAACTTTAATTTATTGCGTATTTTATCACTTTTAAATACAAATACAGTAGTGATCCCCGGTAAGGTTTTATTTTCACCGGTTTTGGAATTTTCAAAAAAGTTAATGTAAGTATTGAAAAATTTCCCCTTTAAATTTAGAAGTGACTAGAACTTCCCCATTAGGGTTATTAGACACACTGGAGGTTTGCAGCTGATGGCACCTGGTGGATTCTCCAAGCGCCCCCACCCCAGGAGGGGTTCCCTTAAACTTTTATTCTTTCTTCGACAGATGCACTCATACACACAAACACAAATGCGTATCTAAACTTTGAGATTTGTCATAATCCTGAATTTGTCTCTCAGAGTGAATTTTGTCACTTTGTATCCCAGTTTCAAGAAATGGTATTTTTGCTCTGGCTGCTGTGGCTCAGTGGACTGAGTGCCAGCCTGAGAGTCAAAGGGTCACCAGTTTAATTCCGAGTCAGGGCACATGCCCGGGTTGTGGGCCAGGTCCCCAGAAGGGGGCGTGAGAGAGGCAACCACACACTGATGCCTCTCTCCCTTTCTTTCTCCCTCTCTTCCCCTCTCTCTAAAAATAAATAACTAAAATATTTTTAAAAAGAAGTGGCATTCTTGAAGTTCAGAGGAGGTTTCAGAATTTGATGGATTTATGAGACTTTCACAATAGAGCCATTGTAATTCTAGATACATGTGACCTACAGGGAAAGTGATTCTGACTGTTTTAGTCCTAATGATAGGATGTAGCAATTACCATAAAATTTCCTCCTTAGTTAAACATCCTTATTTTAAAGACAAGCAATAAAAACACTTGCAGTAAAACGGATGGTAATTTTAAACTAATTAGAATCTTTGGAAATGAAAAGCCTAGCATCCAAAAATAAGTCAGAACATAACAACACTCCCTGGAATTTATATAATTATGAATCTCTCAAAATGTTCTTGAGAGAAAGGGAAGATGTGCTGTATTGTCCCATTTCCTAAGTAGATAAATAGGGTACAGAGACATTAATTTGCCCAGTGATGGGGCTAGAAAACAAAACCTAGGTCTGAGTATACTCCACTGAGCATTTTCCTTTAGATACATAATACTACACGTGCTCCAGTCTTCACCGCCCCTAAACAAGATCTAAATGTAGCCCCTCAAAGCACTGCTGATGAAGAAAGAACATGAGCCTGAGGCAATCCAGACTGCCACAGGGGAAAGCCAACTGGGAGGGTATTTTGAAAGAAACAGATGAAAAAGGAAGAGATTCTTTTGAACGTAGTGTAAAATTTACATTATCCCCCGTGAACTTCCATGTAGTCCCTGTGTTTATATAATTCATCGCTGTGTCCTTAGGCAATATAGATTAAGAAGCCCAATGAGCTCATGCTCTTTCTTCTGTTTCTGAGTCTGAACTCTTTTCAAGGGCAAATCTGGAGCAGGGTCTGTGAGACGGCCAGATTGATCAGTGAAGACCAGCCCAATCCATCTGGGGCTCCTTTGATATTCCCAGCTGCCTTGGGAAGCAATTTTTAATTTCACTTACACCATTTCGTGGTATGTTACTGCCCAAACTGCAGTCGGTCTCCACCTGTGGTGTATTTGTTTCTGCCTCTCTACTTTTGAACATGTCATCCGTCTCATCTGTATGGTTTTCCTTTCTTTCCCCTGATTTATCTCCATTTTCCCTTTTACAGCTGAACAACAGCAGTAAAACTCTTCCAGGAATCATCCCCTTAGTGACCCCCTTGTGGCATTTTGTATCCCCTGTATATCTCCTACACGTTGACATCCTGTGTTTCAAATCTCTTCTCACGTGTGTTCGCTGGTATCTTCATCCCTGGCTGCCCATTAGAACCACTCGGGGAGTTCATAAAAAATACTGATGCCGGAGGCTCCAGACCAAAGAATCAGAATCCTGGAAGGGCGGGGCCCTTGGTGTGTAGGTAAATGTTTAACAAACTGCTCTCCAGGAAAAAGAAAGTCCTGATTTGTAGTATTTGGTCAATTTCCATGGTATAAATATTTCCAGCATAGTTGATTTCAAGCTATCTACTTGACATTGCCGAGTGTAGAATATGGAAGAAATACTCAAACAATCGGTTCACAAGGGCTACCTCCAGCACATGCCATATACCACTGAGTGGGTATATATGTAGGATATATATGCCATGTATATGGTGATATATAAATGTATATGGCATATACATGGTGATATTTATAGCAGCCATTTAAATATACATGGTCTCTCTCTCACACACACACCCATATAGACAGTTTCCCTTATCTGTGGATTTGCTTTCTGAAGTTTCAGTTACCTGCAGTCAACTTTGGCCCGAATAATTAAATGGAAGATTTCAGAACTAAACAATAAGTTTAAAATAGTGCACTATTCTGAACAGCATGAGGGCATCTTGAGCTGTCCCACTCCGTCCGCCAGGGACCTCAATCATCCCTTTGTCCAGAACATCCTACACCCCCTTTACTGACTTAGCAGCTGCCTACACTATCAGATGGTTATCAGAGATCGACCGAGAACACGCACACATAATTTTTATTATAATATATTGTTATTTAATTCATTATTATTAATCTCTTAGTGTGTTTGTTTGCCTCATCTTCCCTGCAACACCAGGAATAGGGACTCAATCAGCCTTGCTAACAGACCACATGATGCTACCACTAACTTACCCTTCACAGCCTGGGACGCAACAGTGAACTCTGTAGTATCTTTGACTCAAAGGCACAGAAGTATAAACTCACTTTCTCTTGATTTTTTTACTGAAGGGTGAGAGGCTCAATATATTTGGGTTGTCCTACTTATACTGTTAAATTTTTGTTTGTATTTAATTTTGTTTAGTATTGTATATATAAACATTGAAACGCTGGGTATTTATTTTTAGTGCCTCCTACCACTCTCAGCTTTTAGGGACGGGGGTAGCATGAGAATGATTTTTTCCACACTAACTCTGCTTTTATTCTACTGAAAGCACATGTGTTATTATTTGGATACATATTTCCTGTATGCTCACACACGTTTAGAAGCTTCAATTCTCTTCCAAGCAGCATTTAAAAAAACAACAGTAAACACATAAAATCACGTGGGTGATCTTTCCCAGACCAGGTAACACTGCCCCAAGGGAACAGGGTGCAGGGTACAGTTTCTGGGATCTCTAGGGAAAAGAGCCCAGAGATATTTTAAATTAAATGAAAGAGATCTGCAAAGAACGTGGTAATCCATGACACTGCTTAATAACTTACTTCAGCCAGTTCTGCATGACACACCTAGGTTTCCTGACCTCCTCCTTAAGCCCAGACGGGGAGGGCAAGCAGGACATTCTTATACTTTAATAACAACTCTCATACTTGGCAATCACGTTAATTTATCCTTCAGTATTGCTTTCTTCAAGATATACTTCCTTAATAAATATGACTCTTATGTTTCTATGCATAGATTACAGTTAGGACAAGGAATTCCAGTCATATGGGACAAGAGAAGGGAAGTTGATTCCTAATATTGATGTACCTGAAGACTGCAGAGACTGGCTTAGTCACCGGAGCAAGGCCTGAGAGTGCATCAATCTGCAAAACCAGTGTAACTTCATTTCCCAGCTTCCCAGACTTCCCTGGGGGTGGTTTGGAATCATCTAATGTTATGAAATAATTCAATGAACTGATATGTTTCTAGTCATGGATCATGAAATATTTTGCAGCTAATAAGTACTACGTCAAGTCAGTGAAATATGGGTTGCTGGGTGGGAAGGACAAAGCCTGAGGTTTCAGAACTGGTGAAACACATGATCACATTAGACATATGTTTCCTACACAAGGCACTGGGATAAACTTTTTACTTTTTAAACTTTAGTATTTTCTTTGTGCATTTAAGCAAAGGTTTTAATCTTTTAGGGTTTTTAACAACAATCTCTGACTGCATTTCTGATTTTTTTCTGAAGGATATAATAAATTGTCAAGAATCCTTTAATGCCGATATCATCAAAACTAGAAAAATACTAATTAAAGGCTTAATTTTTTTTCCACTTTACTTTTCACACTAATTAGGAAGAAAATAGTCATCATGACCATCTCTTACCTGAGCAGGCTTCTTCTGAACAACCTGTTGTGGCTAAAAGGAAAGAAAAAAAATAACTGTTATAGTTTAAGAGAAAACATAAATAATGAAAAAAATTAAGTATACACATTTTAAATATAGACTTGCATCTGCAAATAAGATGAAAATTTCAGGCTCAAATGGTTTATTTACTCATGATCTCTATGTGTTAAGGAAATAAAATGCAGGTTGTCTCTATTAAAACAATTCCCAACTGAAGTCTGGCATCCATACCAGCGACATCAAAATAAACGTATTTAATTCACTTTTTTTTGTTTGAATACCATAAAACTTAAGGAAGGAATGGACCTAATTTGTTAATATTTTGCTGTTTTGAAGAGCTTTATTGAGATATAATTCACATACCATAAAACTCACCTGCATAGTATACTCAGAGGACTGTGCAATCATTATCACACTTTAATTTTAGAATATATTCACCTCCTTTAAGAGAAACCTAATACCCATAAGCAGCCATTCCCCATTTTTTTTGCCTCCCTAGCTGCCCTCTCACACCTAACTCACCACTAATCTACTTTCTTTCTCTATAAATCTGCCTATTCTGGACACTTTGTGTAGATGGAATCATGAAACACAGGGTATTCTGTGATCTAGTGTCTTTCACTTAGCCTAGTGTTTTCTAGGATCATCCACATTACAGTATGTATCAGTAGTTCATTCCTTTTTATTGCTAGATAATATTTCATTGTGTGGACATACTATATGTTTCTCTGTCCATGAGCATTTGGGTTGTTTTCATGTTTTGGCTATCATGAATAATGCTATGAGCATTTGTATATGTAAGTTTTAATGTAGGTATGTTTTCATTTCTCATATATATATATATGTGTGTGTGTATGTATATGTACGTATGTATGTATGTATGAGGGGGGACCCCAAAAAATTGGAATTATCTTCTGGAGGGCAGGTCCCTTGAAGTATAGGCTTCTCCAACTAGGTGACTATTCTAGGAACCCATCTGTATCAGTGTACCAGCTGGTGTTATTGGGAGAGGTTGTGTTTGGCTTCAGTGAATTGTTTTTGAAGACTCAAAATGTTTGCTCATTTCATAATAGGTGATTTATGGGCACACCTGCCCACACTGTGCTGAGTGTTCAGCAGTTTTTGACCAAACATGGCATCACCCCGTGCCCCACCCTCCCTATTCACCCTGTCTCTCACAGAGCTACTTTTTTTTGTTACCCCAGATGTAAAAGTCCTTAAAGGGAAATGTTTTGATGATGTGGAAGAAGTAGGAAAAAAATGGCAGAAGTACTAAAAGGCATCAAAATCGATGAATTCAAAAACTGTTTTAAGCAGTGGAAAAAAATGTCTCAATAGGTATATTGCATGAAATGGAGAATACTTTGATGGTGACTGAAGTTTAAACATGTAAGAATACACAATTTTTTATAAATAAATTGTTTTTGGGGCGCCCCCCTTGCATGTATGT
This sequence comes from Carollia perspicillata, assembly GCA_004027735.1. NCBI lineage: Eukaryota > Metazoa > Chordata > Mammalia > Chiroptera > Phyllostomidae > Carollia > Carollia perspicillata. The sequence continues at coordinate 15,261 of PVKM010003954.1, read as the reverse complement.
GTGTATATATGTCTGTACACATGTATTATATATGTATATATATATATATATAATCTACAATATATGTGGAATTTCTGGGTCACACAGCTAACTATGTTACTTTTTGAGGAGTTGCCAGTTTTCCAAAACAGCTGAACCATTTTAAATTCCTAGCAGCAATATATAAAGATTCCAGTTTCTCTAAAACTTGTTACTGTCTGCCTTTTAAATATTCTACTGGGTATAAAGTTGAATCTCATTGTTGCTCTGATTTGAATTTCTCTGGCTAATCACGTTGAACATTTTTTCATGTGCATATTGGCCATTTGTATGTCTTCTTTAAAGAAATATCTATTCAAATCTTTTGCCCATTTTAAAATTTGTCTTTTCATATTGAGTTGTTAAGAATTCTTTAAAAGTCCTGGCTACAAGTCTCATTAGAATATGATTTGCAAATACTTCTTCCATTCTGTGGGTGGGTTCATTCACTTTCTTGATGGTATCATTTGCAGATATCATCTATGCCAATATCTTATTTATCCATATCTATACTTAATTCTTATGTCTATATTTACCTATATCTATTTAATTGTATTTGCAGAGTGAAACTTTCCACTTTTAAGTAAAGCACCTGAGGGAAATTTTCTACCCAGCCTAAATTTTCCAAGTATTAGAGCATTAGAAAAATATTTAAGTTATTCTTTGTATTGTAGATTTGAAGCCCAAGCCTTTTGATGTATTACTTCCAGGACTTGCCCACATGCCTGAATATTATAAGCTTTATTTACTCTACCTACACACCATTAAAATTTGGATATATAACTGAGCCACTTGGATGCAGACAGTGAAATGCTTTCATGTTTCAAATGAAAAATATAAAATAAAATTGCCACAGTTCACTCAAGTAACAGAAGTCAGAATAAATTCACTATATCATGGAAGGGGTAGAGTTCCTATTCATTTTTCTTCCTCTTAGAATTTCTGTGATGGTACAATGTCTTATGGTTGCTGTATTAAAGATATAAAATTACCAGAAGGTTTTTTTTTAGGTGAACAAACTAAAAATAAAATAAATGGAACAACAACAACAAAAAATTCTTCCCAGTGCCTTTAAATCATAGTAGAGATGACATCATAAATGCCCACGATTTGAGATGATGTTTTCTCCAGACAGAATGAAACCAAGGATGATGAGGACTTCTTGCCTTTTCGGATTCAAAGGCGTGTGCTAAGAGAAAAGTGTTCATTTTAAAAGAGTCCTTTGTCAGAACGGGCCACTCTTCCTTCTCTTTTTTTCCCCCTGCCAATTACACCTGCACATTCACTCCTAAACTCTTTCAAATCCACACACAATCTTGCAGGCTGACTGGTTCCTGCTGCTCAGAGGCCCCCTCCTTTTCTGGCTGAGCATCCTGCAGTCATGTGACTCCTGCCTGCACACTGTGGAGCTCAATGAAATCCTCTGCAAGGGCTGCCAGCTCGCCCAATTTTCCATGAATGAGGTCCTGACACTTCAATGAGGGGAGAGACAATGTCTGAACCGCTCCCAGCCCTGGCTCCCGGCCGAGTCCGTGTCACAGAACTTCTACCAGCTGCCCTCCCTTCCACACAGCACTTCATACTTTGCAGACCACCAAACAAACAGACCCTTGAATACTTTCAGTGCTGGCTGGGGTGATGGCGTGTTTCTCCAGTCTCTGGCACCCACTGGCTCCAGATTGTGCCAAGAAAGTTTTTTGTTGTTGTTATTTTGTTTTGTTTTTATTTTTTATGAATGGCTTTGGGAGAAGATGGAGACAGGAGTACAACACTACTACCATTCATGAAAAGGGAAAGGAAACAAGCGGCTGTCTGGGAATTTTTTGGAGACAGCCAGCAAATGGCAACACTTATCTTCCCTGGGGCTTCTCCTGGCTTGGAACTAAGTATCGATACCTAGGTTTGTGTCATTGGGCTTGATCACCATAAGAAGAACCAAAAAAAAAAAAATCTACCATGCATCGTAATCTTTAGGGTGCTCAGCACTATATTTTGCTGCCTGTTAATAAATGAGCAATACTTTGTACATGCATTTCCCATATAAAAGTTTAAAATCCTTTCCCTTTTTAAAATCTGCCCCTTTGTGAATGCAAGAATCCAGGCCTTAAAATTCCCACTTGCTCACAGGGAAACTAAGACACAGGGAATTTAAATAATTTCCCTGAGACTATTTTCTACATCCAAGTCTTCTAATTTCTTAATGCTCTAAATGAGGACCAGAGGAAACCCATTCTCATCCTTAAAAAAAAAAAAGTCAAACCTGGCCCAATCCAGGCGGACAGCTATGCTCACGGCCCATCCTGATTTCCACCGCTAGGTTCTCCCTCTCCACGGAGGTCTCTCAGGGTTCCTTACTGCCACTACAGCCGGGGAAGCCCTGGCTTCCTCAGGAGGACCCAGCTCTAGTTCTCCGAGGTGGCTCACAGAGAGTGAATCCTCGGGACAAGAGCTGGGCCCACATGATCCAGCTGCTCCCCCTTGGAGATTCTTCCTTAGTTACCAATTAGCTGTAGCGAGTCTGAGGACATCCCTTTTAAAGGCGTGAATTTCATAACGACTATTCTATGGAAGCAGCAAAGCCCTCCAAGGTGCTTATTTATACAATTCTGAAGAGTGTTTCTAGTAAGTTTGTGCGCACGTTTAAGTACAGTGTGGGCACTCTGTTGACTTGGAGTACAAACTCACAATGCATTGAGATTTTGAGTTCCTCATGTTAGGAGACTGTTAGACCCTTCAGAAGCTTGTAATGAAAATCTGTCATTCCACTGTGGCACTTACACTTTTAAAATACAATCAGTGAAAGCGGGCTTCGTCCCAGAACAAAGTATCATCAACAACAAAGAACCTTGATGAAATGTTATGGGTTAATACAATGTTAAAATAAGACTCTGAGGAGAACTAACAGACACCATCAATTAAACGTAGATTAAGAAGGGCCCTATCAAACCACATGGTTCTCGGCAGGTTGATCTTTAGCTAAATTAAAATATAATCGTCTTTTAAACTTTTGTTCAGTTACAGTAGTCCGCCTTTCCCCTCTTGCTCATCCCAACCCCATCCCCTCCCACCTCCACAGTCAATCCCTCCCATTGTCGCGTGCCCATGAGTCCTCTATTTGTGTTCTTTGCTTGCCCCTTCCCCCATCCCCTCTGGTCACTGTCAGTTTGTTTTTTATTTCCAAGTCTCTGGTTCTATTTTGCTCATTTGTTTGTTTTGTCGATTAGGTTCTACTTATAGGTTAGATCACATGGTATTTGTCTTTCACTGCCTGGCTTATTTCACTTAGCATAATGTTCTCCAGTTCCATCCATGCTATCTCAAAGAGCTCCTTCTTTCTTTCTGCTGTGTGATATTCCATTGTGTAAATGTATTACAACCCTAGTGCACTGCTGGGGGAAATGCAGACTGGTGCAGCCACTGTGGAAAAAAGTATGGAATTTCCTCAGAAAGCTAAAGATGGAACTGCCTTTCCATCCAGTGGTCCCACTGCTGGGATTATACCCTACGAATCCTGACTCACCAATCCAAAAGAGCCTATGCACCCTAATGTACATAGCAGAGTTATTTAAAAATATAATCTTTAAACAAATAAATATTATTGGCTTTGAATAGCTTAGGACACAGCATGCTAAGAAAGTGCAAAGGATACAAAAAAATAAAGAACATTACTTTTGGATTTCTGAGACCATAGAGCAAAGCAGTATCTCTCCAAAGGAAAGGAAAACCGTTACTGCATTTTCAGTGTCCACAGAGTATTTTGTACAAAGACATTTGTTCAGGAAGTGGTCTGCCACCGCATCTATTTCAGAATACGTAAGGGGTTCCCTATCCCTTCTCAGAATTGAACCTGTGGTTCCTGGGAGTCCAGGTATTCTAAAGCTGATACTTAGATAGCTAAGCCACCCCTTCTAGCAGAAATTGAAAGAAAATCTTCCGTAACAAGGGACCTAGACGTTATTAGTTCATTGTACTGCTAATCTCAATATTAAATGAAAAGAGGCTTGAACTGGGCTTGCCAACTTAATTTTTTTAAAAACAAGGTACGAGGTGCAGTAAAGTGAGGATGGTCATTATGCAAAGGGTCTTCATTTGACCTCTGCAAGAAAAGACCCCTTCCTTTGGATCTTTGTTCTCAGCAGAAGTTTAATCTAATTGCATCCTTCACTTGCAGTTTTGCTCACTTTGTTCTAAAGTGGTTAGACCGTCGTTGAATCAAGAAGTACTTCTGATTCCTGGCCCAGTCTTTTTTCATGTTAGTTGTTCTTCATTCTCATAGCAGTATAAGGGAAGACAGACCCCCTAGCTAATTACTAAAGAAGAATTTTAGAACCCTCATTTCTTTTGTGAGACAGGAAACGCCCAAATTTGTTAGCCAAATAAATAACATCTTACAAGAGAAGCTTAGTTATTTAAAATTAAATGTGTTAGCACACTAAAAATATTTGCTCAAGAGACACTTGTTTTTAAACTTCCAAAGCAGTCCCGTATGCCTAAGTCAGCACAGTGAAGTAGTGAGGCTTCTGATTATGTTTATCCACGCAAGCACAAACAGCTTCATCTTCTGCCTGAACCGACTGATGAATGTCTCGCCACCATTTGAAGAGAATTTCAATAAATAAATCTATTTATTGCTCAATTACCTCCACTGCTCTCTGGACCAGACTGATTAGTTATTTGTAGCAAAAAGTGTCAAACAAACGGAGTAAGTAGACATAGCTCAGATAAGACAAGTAAATGTCCAGTCTCTGTGTCAACACTCCATCCACGGCCATGAACCAGAAAGGCCAGCAGCAGCTTCATGTCTGTGGTGTGCAGCTGGCAGTCCCTTTGGAACAATAATATCCTTTTGACTCTTTGTCCCAAGAAATTTAAAGGCTCAAAAAGGTGACCTTTCTCTCTGTATATAGCCATTCACCAAGATTCACATTCATTTACTTGCTGAAAAATATCTTTTCCACTTTCTGAAGATTCACAGTGCTGTTCTTGAATGTATTTTGTCTATGACATTAACCCAACTAGAGGGAGACAAGACTGGAAATCCTTTCCTGCTCTTTGTGAAATGACCTATTCAACACACTTATTCATGGCATTCTGGATTTATAGTTTTAAAGTTTCAATACTCTAGAATGTCACCATTTATATTTGTGTTGCTTTAATAAGTGAATTCTATGTTCTATAAGCTTTGAATGACTTTTTTTAAAGCAAAAGGACCTCTTCCTCTTCTTTTCTAGAACAGACCTTATGTGGAAACCTACAATAGGAAGAAGGCAAAATGGTACTTCTGATTGCAATGCTGATGCTCCAACACATTCCTTGTCCCCCGACCCCCAGACGCCCCTCAGTGAAACACCAAGAGGTCCAGGGAAGGTCAAGTAAAAGCTTCTGAGGTCTAGATGCAAATCCCCCAGCGCACTTGTGTCTCCCCAGAGCAGCCTCTTCACAGCATTCATTCAGTGTGACGTATTGTCAGATTGAACCACATGAACTTGAATTTTTGTCAGTCAAAACCAGTCAAATAGCAATAATTTCATATGGTTTAACCTGATAGCTTTGGCCTAATAGAATCAAAGTAAGGTGATGGTTCTAACTCAGCTATGTCATTTTTATAATTTGTTATTAGATTGTGTTAGCCAACAGATGTTTGTACTTTCTGTGTACTCAGATCCTGCTGACAATTCGCCCTTGGTTTTTCCCTTTATGCTTTTTCTTCCAAAGGATGCCAGACATTGTGGTGAAAGGTGGGATTTGCCCATATCAGGCACGATGTTCCATCCAGTTTTTCATTTATTCTGTCGCCTTTCTTAAGAACGTCATGGCTGTCTTTGTGACCAGCTAGCTAACTTCTCAGACCTACCCCAAGCCCTTCTGAACTCTCCCTCTTCATTGAAACAGAATGGTTGGAATCATCTGCCTACAACAATTCTCAATGGCCATTCAAGGAAGTTTTAGAATTAAAACGGTGACTTCTAATTCAATTGAAAATAAATAGTCAACTCTCAGGTACTGACACCAATACAGGGGAATTGAGTTCAGGATAGTCTCTAATACCAAGTGGTCAAAAATTATTAGAGTTACCTAAGAAATGTGTTTGGTAATTAGAGAGGAAGGAATACCTGAAGTTTAAAGCATTTATTTCAGACCAAATGTTGGTGCAACAATATGAGTGTGAGACTCAGTTGTAGCCATACAAATCCCATCCCTTTTGCATGGATCACTCTCACTGGTCTGGAGCCTGTTTAAGAGCTTCATCAACTGAGAGCAACATTGTCCCCTCATGGTGGAAGGCCTTGGTAAAGACGAGAAACCATCCTCCATGAGTAACTAGTGGCAATTTCCCTCCAGCTTAGGAAAAGCCTGGGTTGGATCATAACTTGTATTTCCTGTGCCTCCTGTGTGCCCTCGGTGATGACTGTGTACTGTGTGTATACATGTAGGCCTGGATGGTTACAATTTGACAGGAACATCTGGCCCTTACCGTGTAAAGGAGATTTTGTAGTTCTTTGTACAAAGTCTCCTAAGAAGTGATAAATCTATGGGGAGTTCTGGCAAAATCCCTAGAACTCCTGCTTGGTCCTGGGAAGAAGGTGAGGTATTCTTTATTTTCTACTCTACTTGGCTTTAATCTTAGACTTTAATGCAAAAGACAAAAGTAAGCATCATTTCAAAAGTATTTATTGGCTTATTAGAGCAAAGGGCCTGCACTGAGGCTGGCCTCATTTCATCTGGTTGAGAACGAGAGCGGTTACCATCTGCCCTAGTCAGTGATGGTTATCGCCAGGCTGCGTGTGCACGACGGCAAGTCATGTGAAAGCAGTTCCCGGGACAACAGATTTGGGGTCAACATTTCGGAGTCTTTGCCTTCCCTCAGGTGCCTTTCAGACACCTTCGGAACGAACGGGCAAGATCAATGAGGAATCCTTTAAAAGTCTTACTGTCCTGATTAGTTTCAAAAGCCAAACTTCTTATAATCTGACATGATGGTTCATAGAATTCTAACTGATACTTAATAAACTGTACATCAGACTGGTACTAGGTATAAAAAATGAGTAAGAAATGTTTCTGGGTCTCAAGAAGCCTGGAGTCTAGTGAGGGAGACAAGTGAAGAAAGAGATCTTTATGTGCAATTATATATAGATGTACAATGTCAGATCAGATTTTCCCACATTCAGTGTAATCTCTTATGTCAAAGGTAATCTTTACAGTAGAGAGGCATGATCGTGAAATACAGAGAATAACCATAGGCAAGAAGATACGACTATTTTCCGTCTAACAGGGAAAATGAGAAAGTAGAGATAAATTCATTGAAGGAAAAACCACAGGAAGAATTCTGAAGACTTGATGTAGAGGAAAATTATCACTTCTTCCCTATCACACAAAAAATACAGGTAGAAAATCTTTTTCTTTAATTTCACTTTAGAAAGTTAAAGATTATGATTAAGTTTATTTATTTACTTATTGGTTTGCTTGTTTTTTAAACGATTTTATTTATTTATCTTTATAGGGGAAGGGAGGGAGAGAGGGAGAGAAATATCAATGTATGGTTGCCTCTTGTGTGTCCCCTGCTGGGAACTGGCCTGCCACTCAGGCATGTGCCCTGACCAGGAATCCAACCTTCGACCCTTTGGTTCGCAGGCCAGCGCTCAATCCACTGAGCTACACCAGCCAGGGCTGATTAAGTTCTTTTGAAAATCAGAAAACAAAGCCAAGGAAAAAAGATGCAGCTATGGGGGTAATGATGTCAAAACCACGGCTAGTTTTAAAATGATACTTTGATGTGCTCCCCAGTTGCTGCATTCACGAGGCACTTTTATTTTATGGACGGTGACTGTCCTTCGGGGACATAAAGCACGCTGAAGCGGGCAGTAACACACAGGTGGGGGCGGAGAAATGCACGGTCTCATGAGTTGGCTTTCCATCTCAATTTTTATGATTTCCCAAGATTTGGGGAAACGTTCACCCTTAGGCAAAGAAGCTGAATGAAATTGTAAGATTAATGTTATTTCATAGAAAAAAATCAATCTGTTTCAGTCCTGTTCCCTTATCCTACAAGTTTTTAAACAGAAACACTACCTATTTTTTTAAAGGCTCAAATTACTTATTCTTGACCTATTTCTTTTTCTCTGGACATAGCTACTCGCCCAGCTCGTTCCTTTCATGCGTGCACGCATGGCTGCCAGCATCAGAGTGAAATAACTAAACACGTAAAACACCATGCTGCCTGGCTGCGACAGATCAAACACACACGCACAGACACTGTGGGCTAAGTTGAAACTTCAGCTACGGTCAACTTTAGCCAGACAGAATAAACAATGTTCAATAATAGATGGAAGTAGACATCTATGAGATAATGAAAATGAAATTATATACTATTGGAGATAAGCAATAATTAATACTCGAAATTTGTTGGTGATATAAGTGAAAGTCCACTTAAGACATACATCTTCTTAATATTCGACCTATTACTTAGGTAGTGGTTATATTAAATTGGATTTGGACTTGAACTATATACACACAATTTTCACACAATATTTATATCATTTTTGGTGTGCTTGCCCATATGCTTAGGATAGAGATAATGTGATTTTAAAAGTAGTTCTAATTAGTTTTATTTTGATGGAGGAGATTTAGAATCAACACTTAAAAAAACTTCTTTAGCTCTAAGAACATTCATTTGGGCCTAAGACTAAAACATTTTAAAACAGCTTTACAGAATGATTTGAGGACCCAGTCTTTCCCAGCGGCTCTAACAGTTACACATGGAACTGAATTTAAAAAGCTGAAACATTGTTTTAGGCATTTCCTTTCCTTAAGGAAAGAGTCAGTGAATTTATTTGTAATCTCTTATGTTCTCAAGGACTGCAAAAAGGTAGTTTATGGGTTGAGAGCTCTGTGATAGGTAACTGAGTCATATCTCTCTGAGAACCCTAACTTAGCAGTACTTTCTTGGCACTCGTTTCGGTCTGACTTTAGCCGTTGGGTTGTTTTCCTTGGAGGAAGTTTAATATTCAATCCGAGAAATGCTAACTGTTCCCGAACATTTAGCTTACAACCTCTAACTTTTTCAACAGTTGTAGAAGTGAGTTCTCATTCTCCCACATCCTCACACTTCCAGAGAAGACTTCTTTCCTGCACCTTCCCTCAAGCTCTTCTTGAGATTAATGTCCCTTACTGCAGAATGCATACATTAAAATGTCTCCATTCCTTCTTCAGAAAACCAGGCTTTTCATTCAGCGTGTCTCCAAAATCTCTATTTCAAACTCAAGTGGAGTTTCAGGCAACCCGCTGAACTCCCTAAGTTGGCCAACTGCTCTAAGAATCAATGTTTCTGAGATCGACATACTGTCATCTTAAAAACCATTTATCTTTGTTTAGGCTTTCCAGAAATGTCTCTCTGAACTCTGCTTCATTATTCTATCTCTTGAATCAAACATGATTTAATTCCCATTCAGGATAAGATGATACGAGTCTTTATTTTACACGTGTAGTTGTCTCCACTCATGCACGAGGGGATAGATAGTTCAGGACCCACAGTGGATGCCTGAAATGGCAGACACTGAATCCTAGATACACTATGTTTTTTCCCATACATACATACCTGTCATCAAATTTAATTTATAAATCAGACACAATAAGAGATTAATAACAATATCCAATAATAAAATAGAACAATTGTAATCATAAATTATAACAAAAGTTATGTAGATACGGTCTCTCTTGCCTGTCTCTGAAACCGATCTGAAAACCCAGAGGGCCACTGAGTAGCAGCTGGGCAGCGAGCGGACACAGCATGGACGTTCGGGACAGCGGGATGACTCATGTCCCAGGCAGCGCGGAGTGGAACAGAACGAGATTTCATCACGCTACTCAGAACAGCGCGCAATTTAAAACTCATGATTTATTTCTGGAAGTTTTCATTTAATACTTTTGAACTGCGGTTGAATTTGGGTATAACTGAAACCGTGGAAAACGGGGACCACTGTATACTGATGATATGATAATACAGCAATACAAAGTTTACGAAGTGATTTAATGCGCACTGTCTGGTTTACCGCACTGCAGCCACTGGAGGAAGTGTTGCCATTCAGAGTTGCACATGAAGAAGCAAAATGCTACAGACGGTAAATGACTCGTGGAAGGTTACAAGGCCAGTGTGTGCAGAAGCCACAACTTCCGCGCAGGGCGTGTGGCGCTACGGCTTTTGCTATACCCGCTACAGCACACTGCTCGGCAATCGCTTATTCTGTACTTATTTCCTTGTGAAATGTCCGAGTTCTGTGATCCGCCTTCCCTCGCCCATAAAAATAGCACGTGTAAAAAATAATACAAATCTAGCTTTCTAGGATTCGGATTTCACTAAGAAGAAAAATGACTAAATAAGAAAAACTTCATAAAATGTAACAGTTTTGAAAGATTTTAGTCCAAAAGAGTGTTTCTAATACATTTAAAGGACTAATCAGTCTTAGAAAACTCTTTGATAAATAACAGCTTTGCTCTGAAATACGTTTTCTTGACAAAAAGTTCAAGATGCCTTAGGAATATAAATAGCATCTTGTTTCTCACTCAGTTTCTATAAAAACAGAAATCTTATCCTGCTATTCTTATCTTTGTAATACATATTTTCCTTCATCCTTTTATTTCTTTTATTCTCTTCAAAACATCTATGGGAAAAAGTCCAGGCAAGGCTGTGAAGGCTGATGAATCTCAAGTATTCCACCAAAGAAAACTTCTGAGATAAATGGTAAGGAATTATTTTTGCATTCCCCCTTCCTCTTGTTTAGCACTTATTCTAATGTGTGATCCTGTTAAAAATGTTAGCTACAAATTGTGTGGGGTCTACGACATAGGAGATATATGGACTCAGTTTCTGTATCCATGTTGTTTAGAATCTCATGTGTTACATACATATACATGTAACAAGCACATGAGATTCCAAAGTCTGCGAGCACAATGTGAGGAAGCAAAGAGGTGCCTGCTTCCCAGGGGAGCTCCTCATCCACATCACCGGACACCGCCCCTTCCCCTTCCCTGCGGCTTTCTACTCAGGGGCTCTGTAGGTCTCTTGCTTTTAATCCCTTGTTCTGTGTGGTGGCTGCATTCACTGGCTGTTGCTTTGGTGATATTTCCTATCTTTGGAATGTGGCCACCCATTATACTTCTTTTTTACCCATGATGTATGTAAATACACAGTGCCATACAGATGGAGTCATTTATTTAAAGCCTGCACATATATGTATAGTATTTATATATATTTACAGTAAGGCACAATGACCAAAGCTATCGACGCCGACCACTTCATGCTCCAGCCTCACCGCTGTGCCCACAGACCCCGAGCACACCGTGCCACCAGTGGGAAATTCCCAGGCAGATCCTTCACAGACAGGGCAGTTGCCCGCCCACCTGACTCAGCGGCTAACGCCAGTCCTGTCTTCTGCACAGAGGAAATTTTCAAAAGAGGTTTTGGACTGGCTTTCAAATGCTCTCATTGCTTGGAAGAAGTCCTGTCCGCCGCTAGCTCTGCTTCCTCGAGTGGTAGTGATACTCTTTCACAGATCTCATAAAAGGGGGCTGGTTGGACATGCAGAGTCCAGGCTCCACTCCTAGACTCAGGAGGGACCCTGTAACCTGCTTTAAAAATAAACAATGGGCCCTGAGGTGGCACTCTGAGAAGCACTGTCATGAGAAAACAGTGCTTACACACCTACAATAATTCTTCCCCCCAAGGTGGCAGTTGACATGAGAGAGCTACTTTCTTTGGAGGTCCAAATATGGAGAGATGAAAATGAGTGAGAAAACATATTAAATATGACTTTATTTCCCTACAGTTCCTGTAGATCAGTGTATATGGTGATGGTGTGGGCATTCAACAGATTTATGAAAAGGTAGATAACAAATTCTGATGAATCTCAAATATCTCAAAGAAAATCCCCCCTTGTGTGCTTTTGGGTACAATAGGGAACCCCAACTCAAATGGACTCAATAAGGATACAATTTACCTAACATGACAAAAAGCCTGGAGACGATGCACCTCCAGAATTGGTTAATTCAGCAGGTTAAGTTCAGTTGGTTAAACCCTCAGGACTTCAGATTATTTCTATCTTTCTATTCTGTCATCTTAGTTTTACTGTCGGTTTATCTCCCTCAGAGTCACAGAATGAGGACGGCCATTCCTGGTGGCACCTCCAGTAATGTCAGTGTCCAGAAGGAGGGATGGTCTCTTCCTGTGGTCCCAAGGAGACCGCCCTGCTCTCTTCAACAGGCCAGACCTGCCCTACGAGGGGAGATGGACTGCCTCTGAGAACTCAGATGTGCCCCTTGCTAAGCGAGGGTCACTTTCTGTAAATAAAGGAAGATGGGGGACAAATCTAGAAGAGCAACCACTTGGCTTTGAGTGCTTCATTATTCCCTGAGCTGGTCTGTCTTTGAGAGCTGGTAAGGAGTGCCCTCTTAACTCTGAAATCAGCCGCACGAGATTTTTCTTTGCATAGTTTGTCCTGCGCTCGTACATAAAGCTTTTGCTTCCATCAGGCCGTTCAGAGGAGGTGGAAGAAGAGGCCTCTTTGTAGAATGAACACATTTCTGTCTTATAGTTATTATGGAGATGATGTCGGTGGTTTTCACTTGCCTAGTCTGTATGGAATTTTCCTCTAGTAAACCTAGATTTGAGTTAATTTCGTTGTGGGCAGAAGGGTGTAGCTGTTCACGACAGCTAGAGGATGGGTGTGCCATGCTGCCTAAAACCCAGCTGCAACTCACTGGTCATGTCCCGAAGGAATGCCAGGGATAGGTAGAAAATAATATACATGAGCTTCGGCTCACATACTGGAAGTCCACTAAATGTCTACTAAATGACTTTTAATGGGAGTCACTTGGAGTTCGGCTTGGCTGAACTGAAGAAAGCATAACCTGAGGATGTGTCTGGGGCCTTCGCTGCCAGGTAATAACTGCTGTCTTTGTTTTATGCTGCCCTTCCGATCTCTGTCACTTCAGCAGGGGAGTGTCCCTGCTCTGAGAATGACTTGTCTATTTAGATAAGACGCTTGACTGTGGATGCAGTGGGATTCAAGTCTTGGCTCTAGATAATACATGTTGTGGTATGTCTAGGCTTACTGCCAGATACGTGTAGGTATCTGATCCTAGGAGGGCCTGTTGGTGGAAGTAGTTTTTCTTTTTTTAATTTGTTAATAAAGGAAGGATGTTTGTAAGGTGCTATCTTCGATTGCAGTTGCTGTTTCCAGGATATGGAAGTTGCTTTGGAGTACTACAGAGGCAGCTTTTTGGCCTTGAGGAAATTCTCCCCCAAGGAACTCAGTGTACTTGGTAAGGGTGAAGGTGACATCTTAATACCTGCAGAGTTTCATTTCCTATACCTGCAAGGAAAGGAAGTTTGAGATAATGGGGAAGAACAGGGCTTTGGGGCCAGAAAGGCCTCTAAAGTCAGGTTTCAACCAAATACGCACAAGTTATATGGCTTGGTAGCAATGTAAAGCTCAATTTCTTTATTTGTATAATGTGGGTACTTCATGGGATTGTTGGGGTGATTAAAAATAATGAATGCCTCTAAAATACAAGGCACAACTGTTGACTATAAGAACTTATTAAACATTATTTAATAGCACGAAGGAGGGGGGTGTTGGTGGTGTGTTTTGTAATAGCAATAGTAGTAATAGAAGCTGCAGTAATGGTACTAAGAGCAGCAGCAGAAATAGCAGCAGCAGTAGTAGCAGTAGTAACAGTAGCAATAATAAAGGTAGTAGTAATAGGAGTAGAATAGGAATAGTAGTAGTAGCAATAGCAGCAATAGTAACAATAACAGCAGCAATGACTCAGTGGTGGTAACCATGGTAGTAGTAATTGCAGTAGTGTGGTGATGGTGGTAGTAGGAACAGCAGCAGCAGCAGCAGCATTCCTCGTTGTTTATGATTGGCATTGTTCATTATCAAACTGAGAGTCACTTCCGGCCAAGATGGAGGCATAGGTGGAAACACTGCATCCTTCCACAACCAAACTTAAGGACAACAAAGATTTAGAAACAAAAACACAACCAGAACAGACAGAAAATTGAACTGTACAGAAGTCCGACAACCATTCATGCAGACCAGTAAGAGGGGTGGAGTCAGCAGCTGGCAGAGAAGGGTCGTGGCACGAAAAAGTGGTGGCTGGCAGACCAGGGCGCACAGGCGGGCGTGCAGGTGGCGAGGGGCTAGCAGACCCCAGGCGAAGGGAGGAAATGAGCACACCCAGTGAGATGCACAAGGCTGCTGGCCGACCATGGTCATACATTCACACACAGATAAATCAGGCAAAAACAGGCAGTGAGACAGACCCCGCAACCCAGGGCCCCGGCGACGGAAAATAAAGCCTAAAAGCACCTATTGGAAACACTTGTAGGGGTGAAGGTGCCGGGAGAGACTCCCAGCCTCACAGGAGAGTTTGTTGGAGAGACACACAGGGTCCTAGAACGTATACAAGCCCACCCACATGAGAATCAGCACCAGAAGGGCACAATTTGCTAATGAGAAGCGGCAAAAGGGACTGAAATGCGAGCAGAGCAAGTGCCATTGTTCCCTCTCTGACCCCACCCCCAACATACATCCTTAACACCCAGCACCATGGGTTGCCCCGCCCTGGTGAATACCTAAGGCTCCACCCCTCCTGCATAACAGGCCCGACCAGACCAAAAAATTATAGCACAAACAGAAGAACAAATCAAAGCCCCAGAGCCAATACTTTTAAGCAACCAAGAGATAGCCAACCGACGAGATGCACAGTCCAAAACACTGGTGATCAGGATGTTCACAGAATTGGTTGACTGTGGTTGCAAATTAGATGAAAAAATGAAGGCTACACTAAGTGAAATGGAGGAAAATGCACAGGGAACGAATAGAGATGGAAAGAAAACTGGGACTCAAATCAATGGAGTGGACCAGGAGGAAGAAAGAAATAACCAAACAGCAAAGAATGAAGAAACAAGAATTCAAAAAAGTGAGGAAAGGCTTAAGAACCTCTGGGACATCTTTAAACGTTCCAACATCTGAATTATAGGGGTACCAGAAGGGGAAGAGGAAGAGCAACAAGTGGAAAACTTATTTGAACAAATAATAAAGGAGAACTTCCCCAATCTGGCAAAGGAAATAGACTTCCAGGAAGTCCAGGAAGCTCAGAGAGTCCCAAAGAAGGTGGACCCAAGGAGGAACACACCAAGGCACATCATAATTACATTACCCAAGATTAAAATGAAGGAGA
>PVKM010003953.1:0-54632 GCA_004027735.1 Carollia perspicillata | reverse complement strand
TTGCTTTTTAATGTCTGCTTTCTAAAAGACCACCTAAGTTTTGCCTTCTCCACAAAGACTTCATCGCCTCTCCAAAGCCAGGGATCTCTTTTCTGGACTCATATAGCCCATACAATTGGAACTACAATGCGAAGCTCTACCAGGAAGTAGCGTGTGTGTTATCCCTCTCTGGCCTTGCTGGCGTGAAGTTTCAGGGCTCGCAGTTTCATGGATGTGCTTCTCTGGTTCCAGTGTGCTGAATTCAAGAATATTTATTTTTGGGAGCTAAGTGATGTTTCTTCCAGATACAAATGTTTTCTGAGCAACCAGGGCACCAAATTATATTAACATTCTTAATTATTTTTTTTAGAAAATAGATGATCCACAGCTCAATGCTTGGTAATAGGAAACTACCCCATCACATCATCATTGGGAAACCACTGGCTTTGGGAGAGTTTATCAAGTTGTTCAAGATAGATCAAAATGGGAAAGTTTCACCTGGGCCTCCTTACCATGGAGGCAACCATTCCTTGATTCCCAGAATAGAGTTGGTGCCATTTCTAACACAGGCTCCTTGGTCACTTCTGGCCTTCCTGTTGTCTTCAGCAGTAGATTGGCCTCATTCACTTATTTTCAAAATCAGGAATTGATGTTCAGAAAACTTCCAGTTTATAAGAGATGGAATAGACTGTGCGTTTTGCTCTTACCGTTACCATTTTCTTCTTTTTCTCCCCTTGCTTAGATATCTTTCCTCTGTGGTTTTGCTCCTAGGCACAGTGCCTCTTCCATTCTCCTGTGAATGGATTTTCTTACCAACACCTAGAGCACGTTTCCAGTGACACCTTCTAGAGTGTCATTTCCTGGTTATGTATTCAGGGTTTACTATTGCATGGTGGCTCTCTAACCAGATTCTAGGCATTTCCGTACGTAACGGCTAACACATCTGTGTATCCCTGACACCTGTCCCCCCACCACCCAAACCCACAGAACCTCCTGCAGAGCTGCTGCTGGGCCATCAGTGTCTGTTACTGCAGGGATGAGACATGGCCCATGCTTTCGTGGAAGGGTAGGCAGGATGGCTCAAGTTTTCTGCTGCAGATGACGTTTCAGATTCTGCTAGCCCTGATTTTCCACTGTCCCACACTTAGGTTTTTAATGTGATGTTGTCTAATGTCGAAGCTGGGGGCTGCTCAGCTCATGGCAATTGTCTCTCTCCTACTATGAACATAAGCATTTTTGAGGGGAAGATATACCAGGAGGCAACCTACATTCTTCTGTCTTCTGTGCTCAGATCCCTTATGGATGGAGAAGAGTTGTTATTTTATTTAACGTCTCTGGAAAGGAAAGTGACCCTTCAAATCTGTTTTTACAATGTACCAAACATCCCTGACCCAGACTCCTTATCGCTTTTGTAAGCCAAACTTGCTAATAATAGGTCATTCTCTTCTTACATATCAACTAGGGTGATCTCCAAATTCACCATAGGCATATTTTATCAGATGGGATCTACGCTTTGAAAGAGTTAAGTAGATCTATCTATATTTAGCAAAAAAAAAAACCACCAAATATACAGAAATAACATTTTTGGATATGTTTTAAAATTATGGTTTCATTGTATAGATCAATAGGTCATGCATGTTACGCCAATAGTTACTCTGTAATAGTATTCAAGAATTTTTTACTGAAATTTAAACACAATTAGTTTTTGGCAATCATTCAGGTTGCAGAAGATGCAGTACTTTAAAAACTATTCTGAAGACTGTTTTTTTGGCCATTGGATGATTTTGTATAAAAGTCAGTTCAGCTCTCTGATTCCCAGGGAAGGTAGAAATCTCACTAGATTTGGAACATGGATGAGTATTATTTTCAGCTAATAGAAAATGTGGCCCATCAGATGAAAATAAGATACACAGGAGTGAATTCTGTGCATAGTCCTGGAGCTTTTTTAATACTCTATATACAGTTCTTATTCTCAGAGGATACCTTAGAAATGTAAGGAAGTGAGACCTCTAAACTTCCTTTCAAAAGGATACTACACCCTCCTTAGAATTGTATCCTTATGGAGAAAGATTATGTACTGAAATTATTGTAGAAGTATACTTGCTTTTGAGAGAGTTAGAAAAGTTTCCTTTGTGTTTTATTCATAGTAGAGACAGTTGGAGAAAAAGGTCTCCATTGACATAGATTCACTATTTTCCTGTATGTCACTAGTTTAAAGATCCCAAATTTATACATCTGACACTATCTTATTAGAAGTAACAATATTCCCTCATATATAGCTAGTATAGTGCTCTTTAAGAAGCTCAAATAATTTTGCATAGATTTAGTCATTAAACCTTCAATGCTGTTATCCAGATTTCAGGGATGTGAAACTAAAGATCAAGAGAAGTGGAGTTACTTACCCAAACACAGGTACTGTGCTAAATAAAGAGCTTAGGAATGAATTCCCAGAGTGCTTTTTGTACTGGATGTCTGTTCAGTTCTTTCCCTTAGCATCTTTGGAATGCGTTCCTGCGTAAAGTACCACATGTTTTCAGTAACTGATGATGTATTTTTAGGTGAATTAAACACCTCTCTAATTTATTTACAGTTGTCACAATGTCTCATTTGGGAGTTCAATACCTCACCAATACTAAACCATGAAACATAAATTCTTTTGCTTAAGAGAAAGCTGTCTGCCTTATCAATTTATGGAACTTGGCTGTTAGCATCAGGGCACTGCTATCTTTTCCATTGACATAGGCTTTGATCATTTATTTTGCTAAGGGCAAGATTTATACACACGGACCATTTTTATTCCAATAATGAATGCATTAGTTTCCTCAAATGTACAGTGAAAAATTACTCTGAAGTCATTATTCTGGCTCAGTTGATGGGGCTAAGGATGAGGAAATAGTCCTGTCAAGCCTTTTTTAAAAAAACTGTCTCAAAGCCATCATTCTTCCACAGGTGTGGAAGATGTACATGCAAGCCATTCTGAAGAGAAGCCTCATTCAATCTTCTGAGGAGACACTTTACTTAATGTCCATTACACTCTCCTATTTGGAGTGATTGTACAGTTATAAAGTATACTTCCCAGACTCCTTTGCAGCTAGGTTCTACCACCTAGATGGACTTGAATGAGATCCAGAAACCAGAAGTGGAGCAGGGCCATTTAATTGCAGTTGTAGCAGTTGACAGATAAGTTCTAAGAGTAGTTAGGGATCATAGTGGCTCATCACGGCATAGTTGTGGAATAATCATCCATGCCAGTGCCATTGGTGTGAGGAAGCTGTGCTGGCTGAAGTGATGTAAATCAGTAGCAGTAGCTGTTGCCTGTCTTTAGGGTTTCATGAATATTGGTATGGCCTTAAAACTGAGAGTTCAAGAGCAGTTCACTCACATCCATTCCTCCAACCATTCCAAAGATTTTGTAATCTCAACTTCCTTGCATAAAATCATTCTGTGCGTGATATGCTTTTGCTGGTTTTAGAAGCTACAGAAGCTGCCAGCTGTTCTTCCACTTTTAAGTGCTGAGTAATAGATAATTAAGGGTTTTGTCAATGCAGAGTGAAAGGTCAGGCATATTTGAGTCCAAATCTTGGTTTTGACAATTAGTAACTATGAAACTTTGGTTCTATCTTTTCATCTTAAAAACGAGTCTAAAAATATCAACTTTATCAGAGCTTATATAAGTAATGTGCATAACATGCTAAGTCAATTAAGTTGATTTGGTTTTACTAATAATATTTTTAAAAATCTTTTTACTAAAACTGGTTTAAATAAGAAAATTTATCCTCTCAAATAACTGCCAGTTAGTATGCACGATGAGCTCCAGAAATTATATAATCCATGGCTGAGTGGTGTCAAAAATGGTTCAATGATATAAATAGACCAATGGCTGTTATTGAAAATAAAATTTTACTGAACTGGCCTATTCCATTCTGGTGACTTGTGCAGTATGATGGTTGAGTTAAATAGTTACCACAGGAACCATGGACCATCATGTTGGCAAAGCTAAAGTATTTATTTACTATCTGGCCCTTTGCTGAAAATTTGTCGACCCTTAAAATAGACAGTGACACTACTGTCCTGAGCAGTAATTTATCCTTAGAATGGGTGCCTCCTAGCCCATAAAATGGTTGCCGGCAGCAATCAAAGAGAAACAAAGAGAGACAGAGACAGAAACAGAGAGAAAAAAAAAAGGCAGAGAATAAGAACCATTTCCTCCAGGCATGGTACCTTCCATCCCCTTCAGCTTTACTGGACCAAATTATGTCATGCAGTCATACAACATACAACATACAACATACAACAGTTTTTAGGAAAAGTG
Source organism: Carollia perspicillata (assembly GCA_004027735.1). Taxonomy (NCBI): domain Eukaryota; kingdom Metazoa; phylum Chordata; class Mammalia; order Chiroptera; family Phyllostomidae; genus Carollia; species Carollia perspicillata. The sequence goes on along the minus strand of PVKM010003953.1, from coordinate 50,341 downwards.
CTAAGCATAAAGAATTCTACTTTGGAGCTATCAATGGGCAGCTTACCTGAAAAAAATTGGGGGTTTTATAAGGAGGGAAAAATATTTGTTCAGCCACACATGAACACCTAACAGTGTGCCTGAAAACATGATAGGTACTCAATGACTTCTCATTCCTTTGCCCAGCAGTGATGCTGCCCACTCGAGGAGAGTGAAATGAGCACGGGGCTAGGAGTTGAGGGACCTGACACTTTGTATTTCGTTCAGTGAAGGCTAGCTTGTGACCTTGGAAAAATCATTTCACTTTAATTTCTCCATTGATACATAAAAGGTTATGGATTAGACAATATCCAAGGAGCATTCTGGTTATTAAATAAAAGTATTCATTAGAGGACCTGTATTTGTGTGGTGCATTCGAATTTTCAAATTGATTTTTATATACATTAATAGGAAGCGTGTTGGCAGGAGTCGAAGAGAGATTGTCCCCAAGTTTAAGATTAGAGTGTACGTTTACTTCTTTATGGATGCAAATCCTTGCTGGGGCTGAATGTCAAGCAGAGGTGAGAGATGACCACTGCCATGGAACATATTCATTCATTTATTTATTCATTCAACTCATATGACTCAGTGTCTACTACATATCAGACGCTGAGCTAAACAGAGGAGGGGCCCTGATCTCATAGAGTCTGCATGCAGAGGGCAGATGGAAAATAGTCAGTAACCACATAAATGACAACATAATTTCATATAGTGACAATGTTTTATGAAGATAAGAAAGTAGGTGACTTATAAGAAATGACTGTAGTGGGTACATGACATATGGGATCAGGATCAGGATTGACTTCTGTGAGAGGGTCTCTCATCTGTGAATGCGTAAGTCCTGAGGAAGACATCCCTTTCCTTTTAACATATTTTGCCTGATTTTTAGGTTCCATTGATATAGCTATACTTTTCCATTTCTCTCCTAAAAGTTTTCTCTGTTGAGAAGCTCTTATGAGTCTTCTTTGGGAAAATGGTATGTGTTAGAAGAAAGAAGTCTGGGGAAGGGGAAATTTTTCAATCGTTTTTGAGTGATTTCAAAATTGTAGACCTTCAGCTGTTATAAAAGTTAAGCTCATGTTTTCTAATTTTGGAAGCATATTTTAGGCAAAGGAAACTAAAGCACCCAGACACCTATAGTAATATCTTTAGATGCCAATCAAATCACATGAAGAGACACAGAAACAGCACCCCAGTTTTACCCACTCCTGAGAAACTTGATTTCTTAAGCTTCAGATAAAAGGAAAAAGATACTTCAAGAGGGAGCAGTAATATTTTCCTGCTTGGAGTCTTAAGTGGAAAATGGATGCATCATTCAGGCAGGGGTACGGCACGCACTGTTCTTGCCACCTCTCCGTACAGCAAGAGTTGGTGTTCCTGCTGAATTCATCCTGGTGCCACTACAGCAAGTGTCCGACATTACAGTTAGTGAACCTCATTCGTGCTGCCTACTCATGAATCTCTAAAACTTTGGCTCTAATTTTGAATGTGTTTTTCCAAAGAAGCTTATATAAGCATTTAGCCATTCGAATATATTGTCAATGTGAGACTTGCAGGAAAAAAAAAGGTGTTAATCTGGGAAATACAAAAGCAGTGTGGGAAAGAATAACCCTGCCTCCAGGCAAAATTGACACAGTTAATGTTTGTAGTGATTGGTTTGCAGCGATTTTATAAAAGTCAGTTTGTCTTCTCTGTGGCTGAGTCTACATGGTGCAGAAGCAAATGATTAATTCAGTTAACTTGGTGACTCCCTCCCCAGCCCCAGAAGAAGTCAACCTGTTTTGCACCACTGCTCCCAAAACCAAAATTCTGAAAATATCACTTAATCCTACTGTGTAAATGATTAAATTTGTGAGGTCATAGAAGTCAACATTTTGGAGGATAAAAATACAAAAGATGTAATTGTTTAGGAAATCATATAAATATATGCATATATAAATAATATTAGTAAAAATGGTAATACCAAGATAGCATGCCGGCTTACAATATTTCAGGTTCCACCTGATACTGCAAAGCATCATTCAAGTACATTGATTCTTTAGAAATTCTAAATCCAGACCCTAAACAGCACTCTCCCTCCTTGGTGGCTGCAGCAATTTCCAAACTGGCCTGGGTAAAGGAAAAGAAATATTGGGTATAGATTCATGCAGAGAATGGTCACGATTATCCCATTTTAGAGGTCAGAAAATTGAAGTTTAAAGAAATTTTAAGTAACTCTCCCAAAGTCACATAATTCATAAAAGGCGGGCTTCAAGTTCAAGTCTTCATAATACTGAGTTCTCTCTATGACAGCAGGACATGTGCTGCTCCATTATGCCTTACATCTCCCATTACTTTGCAGGCAGTATAGTCTCCGTCACAACCCCTCAGCCCTGTTCTTATGGTGCAGAGGCAGCCACAGATGCTAGTAAACCCATGAACACAGTTGTATTATAATAAAACTGTATTTATAACCACAGAGCCAGCCTGTAGTTTGCTGACCCCTGGTCTAGATAATAAAGCTATTCCACTGTCTATTAATAATGAATATGTTCCCCTGGTATTACACTTTGACTTACAGCATTGGCTTCCTCTACCCATGTAGACAGAGCTCAATTTAATTTTTTTAATTTAAATATTTTATTGTTTATGCAATTACAGTTGTCCCAATTTTCCCCATTTGCCCCCCATTTGGTTTGACTTGTCCTTGTATATGTACCCTTTTTGGTATTTGTGATTGTCCCTCTCATGGCCTGTTAACTGAAATTATGGGCAGCAATTATAAATTAAGAACAAGAAAGGATTTTAGGTTGCTTTAAAGACGATATCCTTTGTGTTATTCTTTGGAACAAAGCATGGGTTAGGGAAAGACTCTCCTCTCATTTTAAAATAATGAACTTTTATTAAAATTTTAGTTTTCCTAGCAATGCTGAGTTCACTCATCTCTCTAGACTTTCTTCATCAGAATCCCCTCTGCTACATCCAGCATCCAAGCTGGGATGATTTTTATTACAGTACTTTTATGTTTCTCTGTATGACTCCCTGAAAGCAATACCCAGCTAAGTGCCAGCCAGACAACCAGTCCACTTACATTACCTTCCTTCTTGCCCTGAGATATTAACCTCTCTTTCCCTGAGCCTCTCCTCAGAAGAGAAGATGCATGGCCATAAACCTTAAAACTTTTAGACAGGAAGCCCGGCATTTGAAGTGGTGCTATGGACCCTTCCAAGAGCTTTAAACACAAGCGTGAGAAAGCGGTATTAGTAGGAGCAAGAAAGGGAAGGTTAGATATTGATGGGGATACCTTGCTTTTGATAGCACGTTTACAGTCCACAAAAACATATGTAATATCTTACTTAATTTGTTCCATGCAGCTTTTTGAAGTTTGAGACCTTTGATATTTTGAAAACAGACTCAGAGAAGAAAAGTGAGATGTCAGCATGTTTGGTAAATGGCAGAGTTGCAACTTCTTTCACATCAAAATCCATTGTTTTCTACATTTTTTCATGGGAGTTTTAATGTAAAACCTGAAACCATCACAGAGCTTATTACTAAAATTAATATATATTATCCTTTAAATATAAAATATAGTTATGTGTATATGTAATCTTAAATATAGTACATTGTCTCAGTATTAGTTGAACAAAGACAGGGGTAGACAAAGGTAGGTTTACAGTTGTGAGCATGCAAAGCACAGCGTTTATTCTTGTATTACTATTGCCTTGTATTATAACTATAAACCTACGTTTGCCCACCCCTGCATACGTAGACATGCTTATATGCAGTTTTTATGCACAATCTTATATTTCTACAGAAAAGTGACTTTCGTTCTTACCCTAGGTACAAAATATGTCTTGCTGTATCAGTGGCAGTGGCACCTTCCCGAGTGAAATTGGAGCGGAGCCCCACAGGGCAGTAGGTAGAGGGCTGCAGGCAGCGTAAACATGGCAACTCATAAGGACAGAACCTCTGGACTTCTGCATAACACGAAGCATCTTTCAGGATCTTCATGTAACAGGGCACTCATGTTCCATCCTCTCCTTCTCTGCACACGGCAGGGATTGCACCTGCAACAGGCTGTGTGGGCAGAAAGGGAGATGGCGCAAGGTGAGTATCATGTATTTGCTATCATGGATTTTAACATTAAATAAGTCTTGCATAAGCCGTTTACTAAGTAGATTGACAGCATTCTTTGCCATTTATCACAGAAGGTATCTCCAGATCTTTGACACAGCACCCTGGGTCTCTAAAGCCAATTAGCAGGATTTTGCCCTGAAGGTGAACCCTCTTGCTGTAGATATTCTGAGTCGGGTACTAAAGGTTAATTGTGTCCTTATTGGGATAGACTCTGGAAGTGATGCACTTCTGCAAACATGTGAGTTGCTGCCTATCCCTATGGTGAAAATTTTTGTTATGCAAAGAGGGTGTTCAATTTTTCTTAACTGTAAGTTAAAGTAGGAACTATGCATAAGTGATTTGCACTTCATTTGGTCATCTGCTCTTTATATTTCGCTTCAGCCTTTTGACTAGAATAAAAAAAAAAAGACAGTGAACTCCAGTCTAATTTATTATGTTGGACAAGGCATTTAAAGGTAGAGTGAGAGTAAAATTTTTCTGTTAATTTTATTAATGAGTTTTTCAAATTATTCTCTTATTTTTGCAAGTGTTTTAACTTCATAAGCAGTATTTCTGGTAATAATATATCTACATTTACTTTAGAATTACCAGGTACTTCTCCATGATGTTTTCTATCTGTTACTTGTTACATGTTTGGGTTTTAGTTTTTGTTTTCACATTTAGAAGTGTTCTGTTTTGATATAGTCATTAGAGGTAACTTAAATATGGAGAGTAACTCAGAACAAATAGAAAGGATCTTGATACTGGAGTCAAACAATTTAAAAAATAGATTTGAGATTTGTGATTTAATACAATTATACAATAAATGCTACACTCATAAATTAGTTATTTTCTTAGATTTTCCTAGTGAATCAATTGTTTAACCATTATAGTTAGATTTGCAGAATAACTTCCAAAGTCTAATCAACAAATAGTAGAGCTTAAGGCTTTATATGTAATAAGTAAAAAGGCAATAGTATGGCAATATGAATAACACAACTGGATATAATAATGTTGGATTTATTTCAAATATGTATAGCTTAACAAAAAACTTATTCATTTAAAGGAGAAGGAAGATACAGATGAAATATTAACAGGACTTATGAAATGGAATTCAGGACATTTTTAGAAAGCATTCAAGAAAGAAGATTTTTTTAATTGTACATAATTACTTCTGAAAACATGGCTTTTTATTTGCATTGTTTTTGTATTTTTGGCTCAAATTGCATCTATTTTCAGAATCTATAGAAAAAAGGAAAATAGAACAAAATTTTAGTCAGGTAGGTGGGGAAGAATTGAAAAAGAGAGGGAATGGGAAAGATGGTTAAATATATTTGTGAGTTTGCCTCCAGTGAAATCAACAAAGTTTTAAGTGATGAGAATAAGAAAGAAAAGCAGGTCAGTTATGGGTCCAGACTTGAACTGGGAGGAGAGGGCCTGCTGAGAGACAGATGCAGTCACGGCTGACGCCACTGGCCGAGGCTGAGCCGCTGCATGTCTCCAGTGAGCGATGAGGATGGCAGAGATGGGATACTCACTTTGGAGGAACATTTGGCCGTTTCTTATAAAACTAAACATGCTTTTATTGTATTATCCAACATTCATATTTTTTTTGGTATTTGCTCAAAGGAACTGAAAACTCATGTTCACACAACAGCCTGCACACAAATATTTATAGCAGTTTTATTTATAATCAGCAAAACTTGGAAGCAACCAAATGTCTTTCAGTAGGTGAATGGATAAATACACTGTTGTCCATTGAGACAATGGAGTATTATTGAGTAAAAAAATAATCAAGTCATGAAAAGACATGAAGGGACCTTAAATGCAGTGTACTAAGTGAAAAAAAGCCAATGTGAAAAGGCTACATACTTTATGATTCCACCTCTGGGATATTCTGGAAAAAGCAAAACTGTGAAGACTACAAAAAGATCAGTAGTTGCCAGCAGTTGGAGGAAGGGGATGGATGAATAGGTAGAACATAGAGGAATTTTAGGGCAGTGTAAATAATCAGTATAATATCACAATGGTGATGTGTGTCATATATTTGTTTAAAGCCATTGAATGAACATCAGGAGTGAACCCTAGTGTAATCCATGGACTCTGGGTGATATTGATGTGTCTATGTAGGTTTATCAGTGGTAGTAAATGTACCACTCTGGTGAGTCATATGGATAATGCTAGAGGTTGGGCATGTGAGGGGACAGAGGAATATAGGAAATCTCTGTATGTTTCTCTCAGTCTTGCTGTAAAACTTAAATTACTCTTTAAAAAAAAAGTGTAGAGGCTAAAGGAAATAATCCATTTACTAGTTCTTCACAACTAAGAAATGTTTAGCAGTTAAGTTTTCATAACCCATTAACTGTTTGTGTTTGTAAAAAAACAAAAACATGATGAGTGGGTCAGTCGGTACTTTTGCACAAGTTTGGTACAGTTGGAGAATAGCTCATTTCATCCCTAGTAGGGTCTCACAACAGGAAGTTTGTGGCAGAGCAAGAAATTCAGTGAGTACAAAACATGTTTCCAGGTTAGGATGATTTACTGCAACGTCCTCTGTGTTGGTGTCTTCTTGAAAATGTGTGACTTGCCCTGACCGGTGTGGCTCAATTGGTTGAACATCATCCTGCAGAGCTAAAGGTCACCGGTCCAATTCCTGATGAGGGCGCACGCCTAGGTTGCCAGTTTGTCCCAGTCAGGGTGTGAGCAAGAGGCAACCGATTGAAGTTTCTCTCTCACGTTGATGGTTCTCTCCCTCTCTCTTTCTCCCTCCCTTCCCCCTGTTCTAAAAATAAATAAATAAAATATTTAAAAAATATAGGGGAGGGAATTTCAGGGGAAAAGGGGAAGGGATCACAGGAACAAGTATAAAGGACACATGGACAAAAACTAAAGGGGGTGGAAATGGGAGGGAGGTGGGGAGCAGTGTGGGGGTGGGCTGGGATGGGGGTAAAAGACAGAAAACTGTACTTGAACAACAATTAAAATAATAAAAAGAAACAAAAACAAAAACAAATATTACTCAACCACAAATTCCTTGGTGGTGAGCACAATCTCTCCAAAGTTTTTTCTTGTCCTACAGATTGAAAATCAGATTTTTGTTCATGAATTTGTAATCCGTGGTCCAGTGCAACTCACTCAGTTGTCCCTCTTTCTTAGGGGAACCAGATGGTTGTTCACTGTGAGGAGCTGCACCTTCCCTGGGTGATGAATAGAATGGCTCTGCTGAAATCTAAGAGATTTTTACACATCCCCATTCTCAGATCAGTTCCCATAGATCTTTACTGCCTCTGGTGAGCTATTGTGAATAATCGGGCCATTCAGGTAAATACATTATTAAATTGCTCTTGATTGCTTTCATTTTGTTTTATATACTCTATGTTTTTTCTATGATATGTAGAGAGAGCTAGACAATAATTGTAAGAGATTCTAAGATGATATTACCTATTTTGGAGTTAAATTTTAAATGAACTTACACCCATTGTTTGCACACTTGTGGTTCTTCTTATAATACCTACTTCCTTATTAGAGAAGGAAAAATAGCTAAAATGACTTTGTTCAAATTATTGTATCTAATTATATTATATCATCATTATTTTGTATCTCATTGTTTTGAGTTTGTTTTCTGGCTCTGAAGGCTCCATAGCAGAACAGTCTTGACATACAGAACACAACTTCCATATTATATTTTATTTAAAGAATTTCAGAATAGTCAAAAACACCGAGGTCTGGAGATAGGCAATATATTCCACATTTTTGGAGCGGAGGCTTCCTTTAAAAAATGACAAACATTGCTGTAACAAAATAAACTTAAGGAAGTGTGCCTTCTTATATCAATTAAAAGTTGCTAATTTAGAAACATGACTGTATTTCCAGTACCTTATAAACAAATGTTCTAAAATAGTGCAACAAAGGGAACATTTTCCTGAACATAATTGGAAGACATAGGAATTGTTTATTGTTAATTAAATAAATATTATTGGATTTAAATAAAGTCTGTATGTGCAAACTGAAACATGGATTGACCTAATTATCAAGCCATGATAGATTAGTGCTAAAGAGACACTGGTGCTTCCAGAACTTTGTGGGTCGGCAGGAGAATGCATTTACTGCATGCCTGATGTTTGCATCAGAAAAAGTGATAGAATTCTCTTTGAAAGCCATTTGGATGGAGAAGTGTTACAGAGGGAGACGACGAGACACTCGGATCAAAAGCCGGTGCCGGACTCTGAAGCTGGTACAGCAGCTGGGTGGGGCCCCTGGTGTGGGCAGACTCACACGCCTTCTCCTCATTCCTCTGGCTGGGTGCATTCCTGGGCGACAAACCAGAGCGAGGGCTTGACAGCACCCCGCAGGGCCTCAGCACCTGTTTGAAAACTTCTGACATTCCCCTCTTTTTCATTCAGCAGATGAGTGGAAAAAATTGACACATATTTCAAAAATACTTGGTAAAACTTGGTGTAATATCTCTTAAAAGATACTGAGTATTCAGTAAACAAGATAGAGGGTTTGTCAAAATAAACTGACAAGCAAACTAGAAAGAGAGGCGTGGATACTTGGAGCAGGCTGACAGATTTCATAGGTGGGGGGACTGAATGAAGGAAGGTGAAGGGATCAGCCAAAGAACATGTGTGTGTAACCCATGGACACAGACAGCAGTGTGGTGCTGGCCACTCTGGGAGGGGAAGTCGGGCTGGGAGGAGGATGGAAAATGGGAAGAAGATGGGGATGTCTGCAACAGCGTGAACAATAAAATTTTAAAAAAGAGTTTTTGTCCCCATATTCTATACTTTAGCTAGGAAGCCAAAGAACCATATTGACATCAGTGGGAATAATAATTTTAAAGCTCCATGACTTGAACCTTATGTAGATGGAATGTCCTAGACATCAACATAATGCCTTGGAGCCTGCAGACTTTCTCTGTGGTGATGTGAATGTTGGCGAGGGAGTAATGCAAGCCTTTGGAATGTGTAGCTACCTGCATCTTCTGATATGAAAGATTCTAGCATGCTCTTCTTTTTATTTTTCCTAAATCCTTTTCCCAACAGATATCTGAGTTTAAATTCTATTGAAGATAAATATTTTTAATTTAAAACTTTGATATATATCTAAATGTTCTCTTCTTGATTTTGGAAAGAAGTAATTCTTTTATAAATTCCAAATAATTATTATTGGTAGAAGTAATCATACTAATTAAAACACATTATACTCACTTATTGAGTGTTTATTATGTGTTGGTCACTGGAGGAATGTTGCTAAAGGAAAATTAGACAACTTTTTATAAAAATTAGTATAAAGAATGCACTCACAGAGGAAGCGTTCTTATCCCTATGCAGAGCTGGTGGTTTTACAGGACAGAGGTAATCCTTCAGTCCGTGGCACATTGTTAGTGACTGCAGGCAGAACATTCACTGCCAGCACACTTTCTCTTGATTGCCGTGTACTCTGTCCCATCCTGAGACTGCACATTTGCTCAGGAGGGTGAACTGTGTGTGAGAGATGTCTGACTCTCCAGCCCCTTGCTCTCTTACCCCATTGTAGGTTCACAATGAACAACTGTTGCAGATTTGAAGTGATTCCACAATGCTGGGTGTAGGAAATGCAATGTTCCTTTACTTTCTTTGAGTCATACCTCCCTATAAGTACAAAGTTAGTCAAGAGTGCAGGGGAGGAAGAAACCAGGAAAGGAAGCTGGCAACAGGTACACTCTTTTCTTAGCACTTTACATCTTTGCTAAAGGATAGAACGACCAGAGATCAAAACTTGTTATTTTTGTTCTGGTGACAAGTGGCATGTCAGAGATTAAATGGCTACATCCAGAGTGACTTTGGGCATGATACAGGATCTCTCTCACATTTTGTAATTTAATCTTCATTATATTTTTTCCATTACCGTTGAGTCCCTCATATCCCCTGCCCCTTGCAATACCACACTATAGTCCATGTTCACGAGTCCTTTTGCCTTTTTGCTCAGTGCCTCCTCCCCCAATCCATGCCTCCTGCAGTTGTCATCCTGCTCCCCGTCTATGAGTCTGTCCCCATGTTCCTTGTTAGCCCGGTTTGTTCCTTAGATTCCACATGTGAGTGGAATCATATGGTATTTATCTTTCTCTGACTGGTTTATTTCATGTAACATAATGTTCCCCAGGTCCAACCATACTGTTGCAAAAGGTAAAGATTTCCTTCCCTTTTTATGGCTGAGTAGTATTCCGTTGTGTAAATGTTCCATAGTTGTTTTTTAAAAATATTTTATTTATTTATCTTTAGAGGGGAAGGGAAGGAGAGAGGGAGAGAAATATCAATGTGTGGTTGCTTCTCGTGTGTCCCCTTGCTGGGAACTGGCCTGCAACCCAGGCATGTGCCCTGACTGGGAATTGAACTGTGGTTGTCTGGTTCACAGGCCTGCACTCAATCCACTGAGCTACACCAGCCAGGGCTCCATAGTTGTTTAATCCACTTATATATTGATGGACACTTGAGCTGCTTCCATGCCTTGCAAGTTGTAAATAATGCTGCAATGAACATAGCGGTGCTTATGTTCTTTTGAATTAGTGTTTTGGGTTCCTTTGGATATATTCCCAGAACTGGGATGGCTGGGTCAAAGGTAGATCCATTTTTAACTTTTTGAGATATCTCCATACTGCTTTCCACAGTGGCTGCACCAGTCTGCATTCCCACCAACAGTGCAAAAGGGTTCCCCTTTCTCCACATCCTTGCCAGCACTTGTTTGTTGATTTATAGATGATAGCCATTCTGACAGGTGTGAGATGGTATCTCATTGTGGTTTTAATTTGCATTTCTCTGATGACTAGTGATGTTGAACATCTTTTCATACATCTATTGAATATCTGTATGTCCTCTTTGGAGAAGTATTTATTCAGGTCCTTTGTCCATTTTTTAACTGTTTTTTTTTTTGGCATTGAGTTTTGTAAGTACTGTATGTAAAGTTCTCTTATTTTTCTAATAGTTGGAAAAATAAATACCTGGTATTTAATAATAAATTTTAGCTGTAATAGTCATTAGTGTATTTTGACTGAATAAATGACTATAGACAAGATTCTTAATTTGGGGCTGATTCTGCATATCTAATGTCTAATCTCCTTTTTAAGATTCTAGTACTTTATGTTTGGAGACACTGGATGTAACGGACACAAAATATTTATTTGATGAGTGGTTTTTGCCTCCGCTTTCTATTGTTACATTGAATGTCTCTCAAAGATTATTCTAAGCAGAGATCAAACCAGATATCTTAGTAAAATGTTTTCCTTATTTACACAGAAACATTTTACCATGTACTAGATTTACAGCCCAAGGTTTGACTTCTTACTTTGTTAAACTTTATTTCTATTTCTCTGTTTTTAAATGGTAGCCGAACTCACTGTACTCTACACAAAAGAGATACATAGTTTCTTTAACACCGTTTCTATGGCTAAGGCATACACACACCAACCTGACCTGACTGGGTTACGTACTCTACACAAAAGAGATACATAGTTTCTTTAACACCGTTTCTATGGCTAAGGCATACACACACCAACCTGACCTGACTGGGTTACGCACTGGAACGCGGTCCTTCAGCCACCACGTGCTTCCATTCCTGCAGTCACCACCGCTAGCCTTCTCCCCCTCAAAATTTAACTTTCATTCAGCAACAGTCTCCCAACCACTAATGATCCATTGTGGTCATTTCCTTTAATAAATAATGACAAAAGTAAAAAAAAAAATAGAGTTCATCAAGTCAAGCAAGATTATTTACAAACTGTTGTAAATGTGTTTGTGAACTTGCTTTTCAATGGTCTTTCAGGAAGAAAAATTAAAGTGGTTGGGGTTTGGCATATCATGAAGATTATGTATAGGTGCACATGGACTTGCTCAACAAACCTCATAGTATTTGACAATTTATATACGTTTCTGGATTCCTAACACATACGTTGGGAATAAATGAGGGTGGTGGGACATACCTGACTCCTTGAAGTTACTATGAAGATAAATCCTGTCCTCCCACAAAACATTCCAGAACAGCCCCGTAAAGTTAAAAAGGTACAGAGGAGCCCATCTGAGTTTGAAAAAGAACACATTTCTTTTCCTTAAACACTTACACATTAAACTCTAAACCATAAAAGGCTTAGAAGAAAACACAGGCAGAAAAACTTTGGACATTACTCATAGCAATACTTTTTGTGATATGTCTCCTCAAGCAAGAGAAATAAAAGGAAAAAATAAGCAAATGGGACTACATCAAAGTAAAAAGTTTTTGAATAACAAAGGAAACCATTAACAAAATGAAAAGACAACCCACTGAATGGGAGAACATATTTGCAGATACATCTAACAAGGAGTTAATATTCAAAATTTGTAAAGAATTTATATGAGACTCAACACCAAACAAATGAACAAATAATCCAATTAAGAATGAACAATGAGCAGATACTTTGCCAAAGAGGACATACACATGACCAACAGACATATGAAAAGGTGCTCAGCATCACTAGTCATCAGAGAAATGTAAATTAAAAGCACAATGAGATATCGCCTCACACCAGTCAGAATGGCCATCAGCAATAAATCAACAACAAATAAGTGATGGTGAGGTTGTGGTGAAAAAGGAACCCTAGTGTGCTATTGGTGGGAATGCAGACTGGTACAACCACTGTGGAAGGTGGCACGGAGTTACCTCAAAAAATTAAAAGTAGAGCCTTTATGAGTCAGTGATTCCACTTCTGGGAATTCATATGAAGAGACCCAAAACACAAATTCGAAAGAATATATGCACCTCTATGTTCGTTGCAATGTTATTTACAATAGCCACAATTTGGAAGCAGCCCGAGTATCCATCAATAGATGAGTGGATGAAAAAGCTGTGGTACATTTATACAATGGAATACTACTTGGCCACAGAAAACCAAAATCTTAACCTTTTGTGACAGCATGGATGGACCTGGAGAACATTATATTAAGTGAAATAAGCCAGTCAGAGAAAGACAACTACCATATATTTTTCACTCATATGTGGATTCTGATGAACAAACTGAAGCAACAAGCAAAATAGAGACAGACTTATAGATGGAGAGCAGGCTGACAGCTACTTGCAGGGGTGGAGGGAAGGATTGAACGAAAGAAGAGAGCGAGAATGAGAAATTATGGTTACAGACAACAGAGTGGTGATTGCTGGGGGGCAGAGTGAATGAGGGGAGGTGAAAGAGGTTATGAAGGGAGAAAAGGTGATGGACATGGGGGGTTAAACACGCAATACAGTGCACAGGTGATGTATTGTATAATTGTGCACTTAAACCTCTATAATTTTGTTAGCTAGTCTCAGTAAACAGAAAAAAAGGAAAATATAAATAAAATACTTCTTAAAAAATTAACAAAAATTACAATGATTTTTTCCCCAAACTGATGTCTTAAATGTAGAATTCTTAATTCATAAGCAAGGGACTCAAATTCTGAATCACAGATGATATTTGATTGAGGCTTGTTGACTGAATGAGTGGATGAATTGAAGGGAACTTCGGAGACAGGAAAGCACGGTGGTCTGGTGGATTACCATATAAGTATTCCTATTCATGAATTTTAAGCAGTGACTGCAGCTCCAGTTCAAATATCTATAACTTCCATGTCAGTGGAAACTAGTATAAAAGTGTGAATAATGTAATCTGGATGGAAGATGGATGCTTTATTAGCTTTTGCTCTCACTACTTTTATTAATTTATTTACAGTTGTCATTATTTATATTGTTTACTTCATTGATCATTGTGTTTACTTATGTTTTCTTCATTTGCCTTCTGACCGTGTCTACTGATTTCAGACCAAGTGCACTGCCACGTGGCTAATTCATCAGCTACTGTGACAGGTCATGGTGCTGCGGTGAGGCCACTGGTGGCAGCTGCCCCTGAATGTCACTGTCTGGGTCATCGTCTGGGTCAGAGGCTATTTTTATGTTTGGATGGACACTTCCTGTATTTCACTGTCTTTTTATCTGAAACATGTTAAGTCATCATAACTCCTGAGATTTTAGGTTAAAATATTTTTAAATGCTATAAGATACATAAATTTAGAAGGTGGTTATGTGATGCACCCAAAGGCCTGCCTAATTATGAAGTAATTCCAAAGAATCAGTTGGGCCATTTCCCCTGAAAGGAAATTAGAAATAAATATCAAAAGTCATCAATTGTTGAATGTAAGTTCCATGAGTTCATCTCTGTGTATGCTATTCTTTTTAAGGAATAAAATTAAAAAATGATGCTCATCTTAGAGGCAGAGGGCTTTAAAGGTCTGCATTTACTTTGTGTCATTTGGGTTCATTCCCAAGCTCTCTTCGCTACCTTTTTCTCCGCAGCATTAGCATCGATCCAATCCAGACTGGGGCATGAGGTCTACATTTAAGGAGTACTAATGCCTTTGCTTGGACCCCCAATATTTCTTCCTGACCTTCATACCTGCTATTGCAGAAAGAGCCCAGCTCTTTAAACCAGAGTCTGAGACGAACATCTGGCTCCCTTCAGAAGCATTTCTTTACAGGCTCGACAGCCAAGGAGACAGGAAATACCAAATCTGAGGGTGCTTTCTGGGACAAAATATAGAGCCAGAATCACAAACCTACGGTTTGTTCACATTCTCAAACAAATAGGGTTAACTTTGGAGGAGAGGCTAGTGACTCCTAAAAACTTCAGTTAAGAAGTAATTGTACCTATGAATAAAAAACAGACTAATCAAAAAGTACATGTTTAATTTTTCATATGCTCTAAGCAATCGTTATCATAATGGACATTAAAAGACAAATACATCTATCAGCCTATTAAAATCAATGTTATTATCCAAATGGATTTACAAATATTAAATACCTTGTCCCATAAAACGTAAATAATGTTCCCTGGTTCTGACCTTTTTGAAGCAAAAGAAATGTTCATTAAATGTTTCCGGCTTATATGCAGATCTGAGCCAAGGGAAGTTGACTTATTTATAAACAAAAGTCCCGATAACTTGCTTTTGCAAGACCATAAATTCCTATCATGAATCATTCTATATTGTCCGATATATTTTCTAAATTTAGGATGCAATTAATTATCTAAATCCTTATAGGTTTCAAGACTTTTGCCCTTTGTTCTTCAATGTGTAAAAATAAAATAAGGATTCCCTAAATTCAAAACACAATATAATATGATAAAAAAACTCTTTGTTTTAGAAAATTACATGTCAGTACTGTGTAATCTATGGCACCAATTAACCAACAATGATAATTATAAGTTTTAAAAGCCATGCAATTTGTTGCTATATTTTAAAGATGATGTTGATTTTTTTCATGTTCTTTTGCAAATTTTTCCTCACCTCATTCTATAAGCCCCCCTCTTTTAGGGTATAAAGCTATTTATAATGACAGATATTGCAGGAATTGGCAAACTGTGAAATCCTAGATAAAATGGCAGAACAGCCCCTTAAGGAGAGAATGGACTTTATTCTTGGTGAATTCCAAATATATAAAAATAAAAGGTTTGCCAGTTGCCAGTGGGAAGTGAACATAATTGCGACTTCACAGCTGCTTCTCCTAAAGGAAAAGGCAAAAGAGGGAAAAGAAAGGAAGTCATGCTTTTTCTTGTACTGCACCTAAAAAGAATATGCACAAAGGGAATATATTTATGCCAGATATAAGAGGCCATAATCAAAGTAATACTGTAGGACCAAACTCATGCCAAGAAATTCAGAAATCTTCACTTGGCAGACTATAAATCAGAGATATGCATCTATAGTGCTCTAGTAATTAGAACGAAGTATGGAAAATTGAGATCCTCCAATACATTCCCCCCAGCTTATTTCCCCTGACACTCACAGAATGGCCTTTCAGCAAAATCGTCATCCTCTGCTCTACTGGTTTGAAATGTGCAAAGTGACCCTTTTTAGAGAAGAATTCAAAACCTGTCATGTCTGATTCCAAAGTGTGTGGTCTTAAGGAAGGAAATTTGGAAAGTTTTGCTTGGAACCTTGGAAATTAAACTTTTATGAGATCTTTGAGATAGTCCAGGTTACTATTCATACCTGCCAGGACTTATATATTGTTTAAACTACAATAGTTGTTGGCAACTTTTTCTGTAAATAATTAGATTGTAAATATTTTAAACTTTGTAGGCCATCATCTCTGTCCCAACTATTCAATTCTGCTGTTGTCTTATGAGAACGGCCACAGACAATATGCAAACAAATGGTCAATGGGGCTGTGTTCCAATAAAACTTTATTTGCACAAACAGAAGATGGATTTGGTTTTAGGGCCATAGTTTGCATATCTCTGATCTGGCAAAGTCCAGTCTAACACTGGAATTGTGGTAGAAAAATGACTATGTGATTCTTTATCAGAAGTGATATCTATTTGATGTCATTAGGATTTTATGACTAATTTTTAAGTGTTTTTTTTTTTTTGTCAGTTAGTGGTAGAGACATGGGTATCAGTAGAGAGCATTCCTTTATCAAAAACACTTTAGTTATTTGCTACCTTATGAAATTATTCAATCAAGAAATTGAATATAGAAACTTATATTGAACCAAAAACTTCAATATTTTTATCTTCACATTCTTAGCATCTGTAACTAATAGGAAGAAAAGATAAGCATTCAATCTGATTTTAATATAGATATATTGGGGCAGGGAGAAAGGAGATGTCAGCTGAATCAGAGTTAATTGTGAATCCTCTTGAGAAAGGCTCATGAAAAAATAATCTTTTTAATCTGCCTCCTACGTTCATAGGCTATCTCTACCTTCTGAAGAAATGTCAAATTATCTGAGTGATAACTGTAGGTGAGTCCAGGGTGACGTCTTTCCCGGTTCTTCCAGTAATCTGCTATTGACCTCTCTCTGCCACTTAACTTCTATTTGATCTATTTCCCAATTTATAAAACAAAGGCGAACAAAGAGATGTCTGTAAAGTGGTTCTAACGCCAGAGTGAAAGGCCCTCTGAAACAGGATAGCTGAGCTTCAAAGAGTGAGGAGGACACTTAGCTACTGAGACTGCATTTGAAATCGTGTACGTGGGCGCAGTGGTAATTGACTAAATGTCGTATTACTCAGCACTATTCCAGAGGGTCAAATACATAAGGGTTACATAAAAGTTTCATATATTCAAGTTAAACCATTTAATTAAAATAATATGAGAAAAATATATAAAAGAATGATTTCAAACTGAAAGTTGGGATGTCAACATAGGCATAAATTCACCTAGGCATTTTTTCAACGGTGATTATATTTATATATCTATATATCTATATATTACACCTAAAAAGAAGATGCACAAAGGGAATATATTTATGCCAGATATAAGAGGCCATAATCAAAGTAATACTGTAGGACCAAACTCTCTCTCCTTCTCTCTCTCTCTCTCTCTCTCTCTCTATATATATATATATATATATATATATGGTACTCCACCTTTTATTTTTTTACTGTGGTTTCCTTACTTTTTCTCCTTACTCTGTTTTCTTCATGTTGTCCTCTTTTGTTTGGGAGACCAAACCTTGAATATTTTTAGTAATCTTGATAATGCTGTAAAACTAATGTGATTGCAGCAGCAGAAGGTAGTGGAATTGTGCTGACTCAGTATCAGAATATGGGTCTGTATCATCTGCTTTCCTTAACCTGTAGGTACCTCAGAAATAAAGGAGATGCCAAGAGCTTGCAAGAGTTAAATGTGATATTGAATGAGAGAGTGTTCAGTTGTTATAGGTGTTCAGAAGTCGATGCTTGAATCTACCCTGAGTTTAAATGAAGAATGCTGATTGAGATACTCAGACTTGGTAATTTCTTTAATAGAAAAAAGAGAAGAAACAAGTAATTATACTTTTCTCAACAAAAGAAGTGTTAGCCTTGGGACATGACCATATTTATTGCCTTAGTGTTCTCACTGCAAGATATTTAACTCCCTTGTCCCCATCCAAAAATGCACTCTGCCATGGTCAAGGTGAAGATTAAGTACCTCCTAAAGGGTTGATACCAAATCTGGATGTTAATTTAAAGCATCTGTGAACTTAAATGGCATTGAATTATATTGGCTTTAAAAAAGTTGTAGATACACTTGTAGATATACCAGCATATCCCAACTCTTTCTAAGCATCTGCTTAGAAGTGGGGAAATGGTGAGAATGGGGAATTTTATAAATTAAAATATTCAAAAAGAACTGTAATGATTAAAATAACACACATATTTGCACATATACACCGTGGTTCAGTCATGTGGACCCATGGCAAAATGGTCATGAGGGGCTTCCTGTGCCTCCACAGTGAGAGGGACACGAAGGTAGCGTGCCTCCAGGCAGTTTAGGACAGTCAGGCCCAGTGACAGGCCGACAGGAGACCCGCATCATTGTTTGGCTTTAGATGGGTTTCTATACATAAGAGTTGTGCATAGGACGTTAGGGGGCAGAATCCAAAGGGAATTCCTTTGCTCCATGCTTGGAGGGGCATGTTGTTTATGAATGGTAAAAGGGGAAAAGGAAAGAATAATACTTAAAAGATTATTGAAGCATATGGTACACCGGTGGGAGAAGTATTAAGGTTTCATTCCCATTAAATAGATGGTAAAAATGGGAAAGTGAGGAACGGTGGTTTCAGGGCTCACAACGGCTTCAGGGTGAACACAAGGGAAAGCTTAAACTAAAGAATTTATGAGTGATTTTTCCCCTGCTGAGTTTGACCCTATTATGACTAAAATAAGATTACTTCTAAGAGTCTATTCTTACTGCTTTCAAACAGAAATGCAGAATCGATAGTCTGGGGAAAATATTCCAGCTACTTGCATTACTAGCACCCATTTATTGGGGTCTTAGTGTGTGCATGGTTATTAACCAAAGAATTTCATGTATGAAGTTTTTCTCTTTATAATAAATGCATGATGTTAGTAATATCATTGCCTCCATTTTCAGATAAAGACATAAATAAAACTTGGAGTGTCAAATATCACCTAATCAATAAGAGAAAGAACCTGGATTAAGAGCCAGGGCTGCCTGACTCAGGCCTCAGCCTGTCTGGTAGGAAGGCTCTTGCAGGAGTGAGGAATGGCAAGTCTAGAGAAAGCAGAGGGGTGTGATTACAAGATGGATCTACTGGTGCCCACAGTAGCCTTTGGGACATTGGATGCATGGTTCCTCGATTGGGAAATGCCCAGACCCAGGGATTAGCTAGTGTAATTAAAATCCTTCAGTACTGCAAGAGAATGTGGGTCTGTACTACCCACAGATAGGAAGATGAGAGGATTATCTCCATGGCCCATTAAAGCGCTGCTCCACCCCTACTCTGTCATGCTCTATCTGCAGGAAGAGACTTTCAAAGGAAGAATTCAAAGCATACAGGATGAGCATGAATTTCCCCTCCACTCACAGAAGGGTAAAAGAAACTTGGCTTATAGTCACAGGAAACAGGAAGTCTCCTCCATGGTCTTTTGATTTTTTTGTTGCTCTGAGGAGGCCCACATATCATTGCTTTGCCACTTCAGGCCATTAAACCCACTTGCTCCTTTATATATCTGCTAAACATAGACACTGAAATGAAGAAATACAGCTTAAATAAGACACCAATAACAGCTTACAAGAAATATTAAAAAACGATTCTGTAGAATGTTAGGAGTCATGCCTTTTCTGCTGTGAGCTTTAAAGGTGCTCTCTTTGACCAGCCACAAGGTCACTTTACAACAGGTATGAAGTCAGAAATTTTGAGGACTATTGAGCACAAAAATTTCACAATGGATCAGCTAGAGGTTATTACATAAAGAGAATGCCAAGGTCTCAGTATACTGAGAAGGCAGAGGAAGTTCATGAGTGTTCCTACTCCATGCCCTGGCAGGCCACACACAACATATTTTTGTGTCTTTTCTGTCTCTTGGTTTTGTGGGCTGTGCCTGAGCTTCTAAAACGAGAGACCTAGAGAAATGTTGTGAACTTGGAGGTTTACTGAGCCAAGTCTTTCAAACAGACCAGAACCACAGGTGTAGGAAGTTCCTTTCCAAAGGCAGGTAATGATGGGCCCTGACATTGTCAAATTGCTCATCAGTTCAAGTTTCAGGGAGTCAGTATGCATGGTGGTTAGTAATGCACCAGTTTTGGAGATAAATAGAGATGGATTTCATTCCTGACTCTGCATGGGTTAATTATGTGACTGTTGGAGAACCACTTCATCTTCGTATAAGGCACAGTCCTATTTTGTAAAGTGGAATTTATATTAGTATTTCCTGTGTAGGATTACTAGGAAGATCACATACTGAATGCAATGACTGGGCCATCGTCAGTGCCTCATTCATGAAGGTTATAGCTGTTGAGCAGCTCATTATGTGCACAGCGCTGTTCAGAGCACTGGGGTCAATGGAGAAGTGAAAAGCAGGTGGTTTGCTCTCAGAATGCATCCAGTTTAGGCTGACTGACAAGTAAAGTACATACACAGAAAAATTAAATACCATAAGGTAGTATACAACCAAATGTTAATAGTTCTGCATTGATGATAGTTGTTTTACTAATTTATTCACTCATTCATAAAACACACACTAAATACCTCCTATGTCGAAGCACTGTACTAAGCACAAAGAAGGGCAATGGAGCTTAATTTTCATTACCTGGGAAGTACTAGTGTTATTTCTGCTTTTACTCATAGAAAACTGAGACTCAGAGACAAAAAACATGCTCAAGTTCTCCAAGTTGCAACAAAAAGGATGGGGGTGGGCAAAATGGGTAGAGGGAATCAAAAGGTACAGACTTCCCCTTATTAAATAATTTAGTCATTGGGATGTGATGTCCAGAGCACTAACTATAGTTATGCTATAATTGTATATTTGAAAGTTTCTAAGAGAGTAGAACTTGAAAGTTCTCATCATAAGAAAGAAACATGTTTAACCATATGGGGTTAGAGATGTTAACTAGACTCACTACAGTGATCATTTCACATTATATGCATGTTTTGAATCAATATTTTGTACATCTGAAAATAATATAGTGTTATGTGTTATTTACATCTCAATCACATCTTTTGTTTTGAACCCAGGCCTGTGTGACCCCCACATTCATGACGTTGGAGAGCTGTTGTTAAAAGGGTGGACCTGGAGCTGGAGGAACCAGGTTTAGATATGGACTCTGCTCTGCACGAGTTCCGTGGCAGCGCGCTAGTCACCTCACATCCAGGGGCCAGAGCTCCCTCCTCTGTAGATTAAAGATTGAATGTTAGCATCTACTTCACGTGGTTTTGTGAGGATTAAATTAGTTCGTACAATACAATTAAAAATTTATCTTAGTGCCTTGCACATAAGCTCTATTATTTTAACAATGAGCACTCTAACTATTATTATAATGACTGAGTTATGGCATTTACATAGAACATTTGTTGGTACATAGTAAGTAAGCACTCAACAGTTACCTATTACATCATTATTATTTGTCTGATAGGTTATACTATACTTGAATAGTGTACCTGTCTTTAATCAAAATTGTCATCCTTTGCTCCTAACTCTCCACACTCCCTCACCTGCTAATGGTATCACAATACACCAATCACACTATTTTCTAAATCAATGTTTTTGTTAACTTTAAGAGACAATCACAGGAATTCTAGGATTAGGACAGATTTATATTTAATTCTAAATCATGGTTCTTCTATGAAAATTAGTGCATGGTTCCATATAAACTACTGTAGCAAGTAGTACGTATTCAGTAAATGCTGGTTATTGTTAGTGTGAGTTCATTTACCTTCTTTTAACATATCATTCAGTGAGTCTTACAAATCTTTGGGCTCTAGGGTTTCCTACAGGTGCAACCTCTTCTGCATATTGTTGTTGGTGCCTTTGACACTTTTGCTAGACTAAAATCATCATCAGAGTTTTCTACTTTTCGCCATGTCAGAAAATTCTGCTTGGTGGCCAAGGTCTTCCTTAAACCAGCTCTATTTTGTCTGACTCATTTTATTTCCCCTAGAGCCTCCATTCTAATCAGGGTATTCTCCCTGTTTTGTTATAATAACTCCTATACTATGTTGATTTTTGCACTGCATTTGTGTGCTTTCCCATTTCTTACCTGGGAACATTCCATTTCACCCTCTGCTGACTCAAGTCTGCCTATGTTTCAAGGAACATAAGTCATGCCCCACCTCTCACTTACAGCCTGCCGTGATTACATGCATCCTTATGAAACATTCTGTTCTCTGAAACCCTAGAGCCTTGAACCCTCTTGCCTAATACGGTGCATGATGCAGAGTAACATTGTAAAGAGGATAAGTAATGACCTCTTATAATTTGAATTCCAAACTTGACTCTGCTTCATCTTAGCTATAAGATATTAGGGCTCATATTTTTCCCCTGTAAAGTGAACACATGAGCAACTTATCTCATCAATTTATTTTTGAGGATTAAATGACATAAGCTACACAAGGAATTTAGCATAGGTGTGTGATAATTATTTCTGTTAGGATGTAGTCGTTATGGTAAGAACTCAGCACATATTTGTTAAATAAAGCAAACTATTATATTTGTTTCCACTTAACTTTATAGTGTGTGTGTTTAGACCAAATATTCAAACAGACAACATTTGATAATCCAATGAGGACGTGCATTAATGTTTTTTGTTAGGATGTTGTCAGAGTCCTCAGTGTCCTAACATGTGCATTGGATGGCATAAAGGCCTTTCTCATCTTATTTGGGGTTTGTCCCTCCCACACTGATCCTGTTTGCTGACCACCACTTAACAGTAGGGAATGAGAAAGAGCAATAGAAGGTTTCAGGTCACTGCAGATTAAACGTGCAAAGACCCAGGCTTCCCTACATTGAGGATAGAGAATACTTTGGGGGAAAGTTTTTAAGAAAGTTGAAGCAATTTTCTTCTTAGAAATCATAAAGCAGCCAGTGATTTATAATCCAGAGGCATAATAGTCAGAAAAGTTTCTCTCCCTGCCTGTGAAAGCAAGGGCTGCCTCATAAGGCCTTCTAATGTAGTCAGAGCTTCAAAGGGGTTAACAGCCCTTCCTCCCGAACTACCTGCTATGCTTTCTTCCAGAGGCACTTCTGCTCTTTTCTGATTCTTTTGGGCTTGAAAATTATTTTTTCCACCGTTCTTATTTTTCCTCTCCAGCCTTCTCTTTATTTCTTTTCCTCTCTAGTGGTCTGGCTTTGCTGCTGACCCCGACAGACCCTCTCAAGGGCACTTAGCGGAGCTGTTGTCTCAGGCTCAGGTTTTGTCCCTGTCCTCTGACTGGTAATAGAACAAAGGACAAAAGGCTATCTCTCCAAGTAACAATATCTCTTTATTGAAGCTTTGTTCTGCTGCTTTGGGTCTTTCTATCTCTGATTCACTGGCCTTGCACTTGAACAGCTTTCCTATTTCTCTTGTTCCTCTTACCTCCCAACTTCTAGAATGGGTAGGTTAGAGGTATTATTTCTGGTTTCTCACTTTCAATAAATCCTTCAACACAATTTACTAAGAAATTGGGGGAATATGGGAAGATGGAAGAATCACACCAACACCAATTTTCATATCTAGGTTCCTGCTTGGTGGCCAGAGATCTGGGTCCTGCACTGTGCCTCTTTAAAGCTCCCAAGACTAGCCAAACCTCCAGAGCTTTTAGTGCTGGACTAGCTGGTGAAGAAACTGGGACTGCCAAAGGTCCTTCCTTCTTACCAGCCCCCTTCCTAATGGAACCTAGAAGCAGTTTGGGAGGGCTACAGAAAGGGGTGATTGAAATTCAAGTGTTCACCCTATTACCATTTCTGGGATTCTTTGTGGCTGCAGCACTCTGTTTCTACTTCTTACTGCTTTGTTAGTCTTCGAGCACGCCTAACACTGGCCTGCCATGCAATTGCTACTCTCCATTTTTTGTGGTCACTACCTTAATTTAAGTGATCACCATTTCTTGACTGAATATTCTAATACAAGTATTAGTTTCCAAGGGTGGTCATTAAAAAAATACCATGAGCTGGGTGGCTTAAAACAGCAGGCGTTTATTCTCTTAGAGTTATGGAAGTTAGAGGTTAGAAATCAAGGCATTGGCAAGGCCCCGCTTTCTCTAAAGGGTCTACGAGAGAATGTGTTTCATGCCTATCTATTATTTTCTGATGTTAGTGACAATCCTTGCATCTCCTTGGTTTGCATCTGCAGAACTCCAATTTCTGCCTCTGTTTTCACATGGCATCCTTCTCCCTGTATCTCTACCTTCAACCTTTTGTGTAAGAACAATAGTCATATTGAATTAGGGTCCATCTTAATGATCTCATCATAATTACATCCAGAAAAGTCCTATTTCCAAACCAGGTCACATTTTGGGGTACTGGAGTTTAGGACTTCAATGCACCTCTCTGGAAGACATGATTCAACTCATAAGCATCAACATCCCAATGGATCTCTCGGTCACCAGTGTTTCCCTTCTCTAGGCCACCCTCCTTGTACCACTAGTGAGCTGTCTAAAACGCATATCAGATCATTCCAAGTTGGATTTTAAAAAATCTGCCAGTTCAACATTTACTTTAGAGAAAATCTTTAAAACTGCATTTCAGGCTCTTCACACTTTAGGTTCCATGTTCCTTTTCACTTTTTTTTTTCACTTTCTCTTTCATAGACCCTATGGACTGTTAGAACATCCAAGCCCTTGTATATTTTCTTATTTTTTCTCATCCAAGCCTCATTTTTTCCTAAAAATGAACCAATCCATTCTAGATTTTTTCACAACCTTTTGTTTAAGATGCTCATTCCTTAGCTTTCTGGGTTTGTTTTTGGCTTCTATGGAAGTTGTCACATTGTGTCATTATCTTATTCATTCTGAATTTCCCAATACCTGGCACCTATTATCTGTAAATAAATATTGTCGGAAAATTATTCCAGAGAAGAATATACTAGTGCTAATTTTGCAAATCTTTTTTTAAATTGTACTTTTCATGAGTTGCAGAAACTTGGTAGAATTTTGTTAACATGGCTATCTCATTCAGATGTTTTTAGCATAGTAGTTAAGAAACCAACCTGCTTCAAATAAAAGTTATATGATGTTGAGTACTTTATTTAAATTCACTGTTTTTCAATATCTTTGAGTTTCTAATTTACAGAGTTATTGTTAAAATAACAATTTAAAATTGGTTAGAACAGTGAGTGATACAAATTATATGGTTAATATTTATTGGCTGTTATTTTCATAACTATTCGTACTTTTATTCTTATTAGTAATGTGTTAAGCCAGAATTATATAATGTGTGGTTCTAAAATAAGCTTTTTTTCCCACCAGAGATTGAACCAAAGATAACTATAGTGATCAGATAGACAAAAGTTAAACATTAAGCTTTATTTCTGATAAAATTGTCAGAGAACATGGCTGAAGTGTTGGACTGAAAGGGCCTCCCATTACTTTAGCTCAGAACTGAGCTTTTGAACCCAGTCCCTGGCACAGCTGAGAGCATGACCTCTCTGCAGACATCTTGCAAACAAGAGATCCATGTGTGTAGAATTCCTTCCAAGCTCTTCAGTCAGGTATGTCACCTTTTCCGTCTGCCCTGTGCTCTCCCAACATTGTCTGAAAGTATGAGTGAGACTGAACAGAGAGACCCAGGGAGCTATTCTTCATAGAAGTAATAGGAAAGGGGGAGAATGAATATATCCCAGTGTATAACCGACCTCTTCATTCTATATGGTTTGCATAGGTTATTCTAATCTTCAAAACAAATCTGTGACATAGGTGCAATTATCATCCTCATTTTAAAGATGAGATGGAGGTATAGGTAGACATACTTTGCCCTCTGGCACAGCCAAAAGGACAATAACAAATTTAAAAACAAAAAATTAACCAGAACTGCCAGAAAATTGAACTGTATGGAAGTCCAAAAACCAAGGAGTTAAAGAAGAAACATTTGTCCAGACCAGTAGGAGGGCTGAGACAATCAGCCAGGGTAGAGAGGGCTCACAGCAAGGCAGTGCCTGGTGGAGCAGGCAGTCCCACATTTACATGCAGATAAACTTGGAGGAAAAACTGAGGAGCGAAACAGACCATGCAACCCAGGGTTCCAACTCAGAGAAATAAAGCCTCAAAACCTCTGACTGAAAAAACCTGTGGGGTTTGAGGTGGTGGGAAAAATTCCTAGCCTCACAGGAGAGCTAGTTGGCGAGACCCACAGGGTCCTAGAATGTATACAAATCTACCCACCCAGGGAATCAGCACCACAAGGGCCCAATTTGCTCGTGGGTAGCAGGGGAAAGTGACTGAAATGTGGCCAAGAACTGATCAAGCAGCATTGTTACCTCTTTGACCCCTCCTCCCAATACAGTACCACAATGCAGCAATGTGGGTTGCCCTGCCCTAGTGAATACCTAAGGGTCTGCCTTTTACAATGTAAAAATATGGTCAAAATGAAAGAACAGATCAAAGCTCCAGAAAAAACACAACTAAGTGATGAAGAGATAGCCAACATATCAGATGCACAATTCAAACACTGGTAATCAGGACACTCACAGAAATGGTTGAGTATAGTTGAAAACTAGAGGAAAAAGTGAAGGCTATGCAAAGTGAAATAAAGGGGACCAACAATGAAGGGAAGGAAACTGGGATTCAAATCAATGGTTTGGAGCAGAAGAAAGAAATAAACGTTCAACCAGAACAGAATGAAGAATCAGGAATTCAAAAAAATGAGGAAAAGCTTAGGAACCTCCAGGACAACTTTAAACATTCCAACATCTGACTCATAGGGGTGCCAGAAGGAGAAGAGGAAGTGCAAGATATTGAAAATTTGTTTGAAAAAAAATAGTTAAAGAAAACTTCCCCAATCTGGCAAAGGAAATAGAGTTCCAGGGAATCCAGGAAGCTCAGAGAGTTCCAAAGAAGTTGGACCCAAGGGAGCACACACAAAGGCACATTGTAATGATATTATCCAAGATTAAAGATAAGGAGAGAATCTTAAAAGCAGAAAGAGAAGAGGAGACAGTTACCTACAAAGGAGTTCCCATAAGACTGTTAGCTGATTTCTCAAAAGAGAACTTGCAGGCAAGAAGGGGCTGGAAAGAATATTCAAAGTCATGAAAGGCAAGGACCTACATCCAAGATTGCTCTACCCAGCAAAGTTTTCATTTAGAATGGAAGGGCAGATCAAGTGCTTCCTAGGTAAGGTCAAGTTAAAGGAGTTCATCATCACCAAGCCCTTATTATATGAAATGTTAAAGAACTCATCTAAGAAAAAGAAGATAAAAAATACAAACAGTAAAATGACAAGAACACAACTATCAACAACTGAACCTAAAAAAATGAAAACAAAAAGAAAATGGACCAAGCAAAAAACTAGAACAGGAACAGATTTACAGAAATAGTGATCACATGGAGGATTATCAACGGGGAAGGGGGAGAGGGAAATGGGGGAAAAGGTACAGGGAATAAAAAGCATGAATAGTAGGTACAAAATAGACAGGGGAAGGTTAAGAATAGTATGGGAAATGGAGAAGCCAAAGAACTTATATGTATGGACATGGACAAAGGTGGAGGAATGACAGTTTGGGGGTGTGCAGGGCAGAGGGGAATAAAGGGGAGCAAAAAATGGGACAACTGTAATAGCATAATCAATAAAATATATTAAAGAAATAAAGATGAAGAATCTATGGCCCTAAAAAGTTAATTAACTTACCTAAAATAACTTCACAGTAAATGAAAGAGTCATAAATTGAATTCAAGTTCCTCTATGATGGCATGTCACCTCTTTTCCCTCCAAAAAAACTAAAAATATTAAATTATATCTATATATCTATAGATGAAAAGATTTTATTTCTCTTAATTTTTAAGTTTGCTTCTTTATAATGACAAGAAAAAAATATTCCTTAAAAATGATTGCCTCCCTCAAGTCCTATATAGGATATTAGTAGGTCCATGCAAATGCATACTAAAATATCCAATGGACCACAGGTAATATCCAATGTGATATTTTTAGCTTGCATGTCACGGTAGCAAATTAGAAAAAGTGTAGCCCTTTGCGGCTAAGGGAAGTGTTTTTCTCCTGAATTCTCTTTCAGCATCCTGTTTTATATTACTTATTGGTCCTCAACTGTATTTCATGACATTCTCTATTGTATGGCATACCTCTTGGGTCATTTCTTTGCAGAATATTTTATGATTAGATCATTTGCTCAGTGTTCATCTAAGAAAAAAGTATTCATTTGCTGTGTTTCTAGCCCTATTTTACCCTTTTTCAGATTCTAGGTCTTCTGGAGTCTGTTAGCCAATGGCTGCCCTGTGAATAACTTTGGACCCCTTACCCTGCGCTTTTTGTACCCTAGCCCCCCTGTTTTCTTTTCATTTTCTCTCTTGGCAAACTGTAAGTAACATAGACATTAGAATTTTATTGCTCTTGTTCATTGCTCTATCCCTTGTGCCTAAACCAAGAGCCTAGCCTAAATTATTTATCAATAAAGATGTGTTGAATGAGGATGAAATGATGTTGATGGTAATGAAATCATCCCTTAGCTTTTAGATAAGATTAAGATAACTTCCAGTATGAAGAAAATCTTGTTGAAGCTATTAATATAATTGTCATTTTGTATCACATGATCAGATTCTGTCACAGCTCTTATAGCCAAAATTTTTGCTTTCTAACTCTTTTTCTACTTAATTTTCTATTGGTTAGACATACATTGTATATCATTATACTCAATTACTTTTGGGAATGTAATATACCATTGCCTCTCTCAGACTGCCTCTAAAATTAAAGTGTTGAATTTACTTTACAATTCAGGTGAGCCCTGTGAGACAGAATCAGAGAGTGGTGGCCTTTAAGGGGGGTGCTGGGTTTTGGATTCACATTACATTATTTCACATGACTCTGAAAGACATTGTGCATGTACCAATAGAACACAATCTTGACATGTATGCTTATGAGATAGTGACTGTAAATGTCCATGCATAGTTCCATTTGAGTGTTTGGTATAGACTGGATTCTCAACAAATAGTAAATCTATATAGTAACAAAAATTATGAAAACAACTTTATAATAATAATGGATGATGATGATCCTCCCGAACAGGTTAATGTGACTTCTGAGGCTCTGAATATCATTTATAAATATTACAAGAAAAATCTTTGAAAAAATTTTGCATATCCATGTGCATAATCCTAAAGAGTAGATTTTTGAGAGAAAAAGTTACACTCACACTGAAAATAAGATTCAGAGTCTCATTTCATCAGCACTTAACATGGGGCTCATTCTGGTTTTCTCCAAAGAAAGACAAGGCGAAGACTGAAAATTTTGTCTTACAGTCTCTTTCTCTCTGTTCCTTCTTTGATGTACATTAGTTCCTATGGAAACCACACTGGGATGGCTTAAGAGTGACATCCACAAATACAGTGTAAGGTCATTTTAATCTAATGCTTTGAAATTTAAACCATGGTTTGTGATATATAGTGAACCATCCTTAACATATTCTGAAGGACTATGAAAAGATAATATTCTGAAAGCAAAAACAACATGCATGACTGAATTATGCCAATTCAACATTGTTCTGTTCATAGAAAAACAGGAGGGGTTTCATTTCCCCAGTTTGACTTCAGGAATCCCAGCAATGCAGCTGGTTTCCTTAGTGGGGAAAGAAGCCCTTCTTTCTGGCCCTTTCCTTATTATTGCCAGTAGCTAGCTGGCCAACAGGTAAGGGACAAGTGTTCAAGGCTCTGAATGATGTAATAAGTAATTGCATAATTGCATTGTGATAAGGCTGCATGGTTTTCTTGCTTTGCACTATTTCTACCATCACGCCTAGCCTGCCATTATTAGGACACTGATGTGGTTTCCTTTATTAATTTGCCAGTGTTATAAATTCCTGATGCATTTAAAGGGAGATATGTTTCTAAGGAGGAAAACTAGCATCCTGTGATAAAAATGAGGTTTAGGGGAATATGATCATTTTAGGCTTTTAAGGCATTTTTCAGAGAAGAAAAGTTGAGATACTGAGTTAGGAGGTCCTGATTCAGAATACAGTGAAATTTTAGAGGGGGTAAACATGAAAAGAAGACAAGGAAGAAGAAAGTGTTTAGCACTCAATTACATGTTTGGAACTCTATATATTTGCATTGCATATATGAATTAGTTATCCCATAAAACTATGTAATGATCTTTGTTCTCCTTACAGTCTTTTATGTATAGAAAGTTGTGAAAGTGTCCATCTCTTGTCTAATGTAATAGTTAAATGTCAGTCAAATGGCTATCTCCATTTTACAATCACCATCTGGAATATTTGGCAGTGGGAGAGAGGGCCCGAGTCCTCACAAGGGCTCCTGGACGTGCCTCAACTTGGAAATGACATGCATCACCTCTACTCAGGCTACCTGGGCCCTAACCTAATCGCAAGGTGAGGCTGGGAGGTGTCAGCAAGCTTTCAATAACTGGTGCTCACTAACTCTCCTCTGCATTAAAAACGTGTTTAATAAATCCCACTGCTCAACATGGACAATTGTAATAAAAAAGAGAATTATAAAACAAGCACATTTTCAAGAAGTGGCAAATGCTGTATTTCTGGTGATACTCTTGTTTGATCTGCTGTTCTAACACTATTAATTTTATCTCCATGGAGAAAAAGAACAATACATTCTTCATTGATATAATAAGTCACATTGCCTCATGTCTTCTGCCCACAGAGTTAAACTTTAAGAGGTGTATAAATAAGCGACTTAGCATATGTGACCTCCTGACCGTGAAGTGTTAAATTCCAGGAACTATATTACTCTACCACTTTTATTTGTCTGTGAGAAATCGCTTGATTTATGCCTGATCCCAGAAACAATAAAAATGTGCAGGTATGCCAACTAGAGTGATTGGAACCCGTCACATAAAAATTTTAGTTGCCCTTAAAAACTACAAATAAAAGTAACCTTTGATTAAGGATAATACAGTCTACATTGTACTTATATCAGTATTCAGACACCAAACATATCCAAATAAATTAATTGTAATGCAGTACAATGCAATATGGCCTTCAGAGAGAAGGATCTTCTGCACGGTGAAAAAGAAAGTTATGTATTTGCAGAGGAGTTATAACAGAAAATCAGTCTAGACAGAGAGGAGCTAAACCAGCTTAGACAATGTAGGATAACAGAAATATTCTCTGGAGCAAGGTCTGAAGTTTCTCAAGCTTGGCTTGTTTATACTGATCATTTATTCTTCTTATAGGCTTTAGAACTTCAGATGGGGTCCAGCTAGGATTATAAACCAAAATGCCAAAATAACCCACAGGATTGTTGGAAGGGAATTCCCAGTTAAGTTTTCAGACTCTAGAGGTTGGGATCATTCCAAAATGATTCTCAGCTCTTAGATATTTTAGGCAGGTCCACACTGAGGCAGTGTGAGACTCAAAAGCAACCTGGAGAATTTCCATCTCATTAGCACTTCATTTATAGTGTATCTATGTCAAGCCTCAGCCTTGGGGTTCTGGAATTAGCTTAAACAGGAGGGAAATAAAATCTACTGTAGTTAGTAGGAAGCGGAGTGCAGATCCTGTTGTGTGTAGTCACAGCTGAAGCATGCTCGCAGTACCTTTGAACTTAGACCACTCTGTTCAGAGGATGAAATATTTCTTTTAAAGTTTATGCATTTATTATTTCTTTATCATTAAACATCTTATATTTATATTCTGGTTCATTTTTCAAATTGGATTTTTTGACATAAAACTGACATACAGCACTTTAGTTTTAGCATAAAAATAATATGTGTGAGGCTTGTCCAGAAAAAGTCCAGCCATTGTTAATATAACGAGAACAGTTTGTGCAACACTGATGGAATCTGGTGGCCAAGGAGAGTGGACTGGACTGCGTATGTGGTAACAAGGACGACTTCACTGTACTAGTCAGTGGGGGCTGTAGACCATGTTGAATGAGTATGCGTACTGTGTGGTGGTCACATTCAAAATGACTGAGCAAGCAGAGCAATGTATCTGCATCAGATTTTGTGTTAAGCTTGAACATTCCTCCACAGAAACTATTCAGGTGATTCAGAAGGCCGCAACTATGGGCAACTGGTGATTGGCAGCTTCATCATGACAATGTGCCTGCTCAGGCATCACATCTCTTTCAGAGTTGAAACGTCAAATGATCCAGGTGACTCAGTGCCCCCTTTTAGCCCAGATTTGGTGCTCTGCAACTTCTTGCTTTTCCCAAAACTAAAATCACTTTTGAAAGGAAAGAGATTTCAGACCATTGATGAGATTCAGGAAAATATGATGGAGCAGCTGATGGTGATTGGGAGAACTGTGTGAGGTCCCAAGGTAACTACTTTGAAGGGGACTGAGGTGTCATTGTCCTATGTACAATGTCTCTTGTATCTTCTTCAATAAATGTCTCTGTTTGTCATATGTCATGGCTGGATACCTTCTGGACAGACCATACCTATCTACCTATCTACCTATATAAAAATAGAGGATCACCATGATCAGTCTGTTACAGAACAAAAAAGGAAGGAGGTTTGGCTGCCTGCCACCATAAAATCTAAATTCGTGAGGCAGGTGCTGGTGCAAACAAGGAAGGAGGTTTTATTCAGAAGCTGCAGTGCTATGCAGTCTGGAAGAATGGTGGACTTCCCATCTCAAATCCCATCTCCTCAGCAAAATCATGGAAAAGCCGGTGTTCAACGTTCCTGCTCCCATTGAAAGCATAGTCTTTCAAATCCTGCAGGGGACTGCTAAGTGGTCATCCAGGTAGCTTATCTTGTTGCCAGTTGCTGTTCATTTCAGGATCCCTACTGGAGCCTGCATGTGGAGTTTGTGTGGCCATGGGCCATGCAGCTGCTAGGCCCATAAGCTCACGTACTCCTGGGCTAGACAGTGTGTGAATGCAATGATGAATACATAACCAGATGGGCAAGAGAGCAAGAGAGGGTTCCTCCAGGAAGCCACATGGCTGCTAAGGCTATGTGGCCAATGGAGAAAACAAGAGTCTACAGGAGGTCTGAGTGTAGGTCAGGAGTCATGAGAGCTTTCTTTGTTCCCCTGGGTTTACATTAGCCTGGGTGTGGGATGGACCTGCTGCTTTCTCCAAAAGACCAATCAACTCTCCAAACTTTGTGCATTTCTGGTGGGTCCAACTCCCATATAATCCCTTCTCACCCCAGGCTAGACTGACAGGCCTCTTTAGTCACACCTCCTCCTGCTGCCTTTTTACTTCTATGGTGCATGTGCCTGCCTTCACTTGGGCCCAACCCCAATCTGATACCTGAGGAGACTTTTCTCATGCTCATTGCAAGAACCTGCTCCTGCTGCTGTTGTGGCCAAAGAGGAGACTCCCTGGGCTCCTACCAACCAACTACCAGTAACAAGTCTAGTTAAGATCCATCACTATACACAATAAACATAATGATAATTTATTTTCTAGTGATGAGAACTTTTAAGATCTACTTACTCTCTTAGCACCTTTCAAATATACAATATAATATTAGTAGCTATCATTACCATACTGTGTATTACATTCCCATGACTTAATTATTTTATAACTAAAAATTGGCATCTTTTGACCCCCTTCATCCATTTCATCCACGCTCAAACTGTTGCTTCTGGTAATGACCTATCTGTCCTCTTTATCTTTTGAGTTTAGTGTTTTATTTTTTTTGGAGGAGATAGATTCCACATATAAGTGAGATCATATGGTATTTCTCTTTCTCTGTCAGACTTACTTCATTTAACATAATGTCCTCAAGGTCTATCCATGTTGTAGTAAGATCTCATTCTTTTCCACAGTTGGATACTATTCCATTGTGTATGTGCACATGTGTGCTTCATGCATGCTTAGACTGTTTTCATGTCTTTACTATTGTAAATAATGCTGCACTAAATATAGTGGTGCTGATATCATTGTAAGCAAGTGATTTTATTCCCTCTGGATATATACCCAAAAGTAGAATTTGGGGATCACACAGAAGTTCTAATTTTAAACTATTTTTTGAGAACATACACATTGTTTTTCATATTTGTCACACCAATTTTTATTCCACCAACAGTGCACAAGAGTTCCCTTTTTTCACATCTTTGCCAACACTTGTTATTTCTTACCTTTTTGATAGTAGCCATTCTAAGTGTGATTTTGATTTGCATTTTCCTAATTATTAATAATATTGAGCATTTTTTCATGTACCTGTCGACTGTCTGTATGTTTTCTTTGGAAATATGTCTGCTCAGATACTCCTTCCATTTTTAAATTAGAATTTTTTCCTTTTTCACCATTGAGTTGTAGGAGTTCTTTGTATATTTTGGGTATTAACCCTCTATTAAATATGTAATTTGCAAATGTTCTCTGTCATTTGGTAGGTTGCTTTTTCATTTTATTAGTGGTTTTCTCTGCCAGGCAGAGTTTTTTAGTTTGACGTATGAACTGGATTTTTGATGGTCAAAATTATTAAACCAAATCACTTGGCTTTTAGGTCATTATACTATCTTTTGGGAACATTTACAACCCCACTCTGAAAGTACCCTGTACAACTTAGAGTTCAAAAAAGTGCCACTGTGGAAACCTCGGCAGCAGTTAGAGACTGCACTTTATTCACGTGTGTGCCCCCGGGGATTAATGCAGTGCCTATCCAGTGCAGATACGCAGTGTTCGAGGATGAGGAAGTGAATGACTGAATGAGAAGGAAACTGCGTGCACAGTTCGCTCCAGACAGACTTCCTTCCACACACCCCTGGGAATCGGAACAAGACCTCAGTCCAGCCACAGACTACACGAGTTGGCTCAAGCAAATCATCACTTAGGCAGTGTCTGGTTGGAGA
Source organism: Carollia perspicillata (assembly GCA_004027735.1). Taxonomy (NCBI): domain Eukaryota; kingdom Metazoa; phylum Chordata; class Mammalia; order Chiroptera; family Phyllostomidae; genus Carollia; species Carollia perspicillata. The sequence continues at coordinate 15,533 of PVKM010003953.1, read as the reverse complement.
GAGCAGGGAGATCAGCCAGGGACACTGTGCACAGTGTATCAGAAAGTGATTTTAGCCAATTGTCAGCTTGGAATTCTTGCAGTATCAGGAGTGCACAGCTTAATGATACATTTTAAATAATTTTCAGTCGCTTGTGATTCCAAGAGTGATCAGGCAATGCAAAGTGGCAAGCACTTGCAAAGCTATTTCAAGTGACTTTGACTCTCATAAGCTGACTCTTACAAGCTAAGGCTAACATCGGTTATTCTCACTTTTGCAACTCACTTTTACTAAAGCTTATGTGATTTTAAAAACATGGAGAAAACACACTTATGTAAGAGCACACATGCATATACTCATAATAGCAACACTTTAATTCCATATTATCTATACTATATACTCCATAATATATGGAGAAATGGATATGTGTATACACATATACATTGAAATCATATACATGAAATTTTATATATATGAAATTGCATGGATCATGTTAATGTGTGAGTATACGTTTATAGATACACATATGCATGTGTGTGTGTGTGTGTGTGTATCTATACAAGGTCTGTCCAGAAAGTATCCAGCCACATACTATAAAAAATAGAGACATTTATTGAAGATGATACAAAATACAAGAGACATTGTACATAGGACAATGATGCCTCAGTCCCCTTCAAAGCGAGCACCTTGGGACCTTACAGTTTTCCCAGCATCTCTTCCACTGTTCAAAACACTGTGCAAAATCCTTTGTTGGAATCGCCATTAGCTGCCCCGTTGTATTTTCCTGAATCTCAACGATGATCTGAAGTCTTTTCCCTTTCAAAGGTGGTTTTAGTTTTGGACAAAGTGAAAACTAAAAGCCTGTACACAATCGTTCAACATTCCCAGGTGTTCTGCTTGTTGCAGGCCTTCCAGAACATGGATCACTTTCAACAGGTTGTCAACCAGCTTTGAAGTGCATGCACCACACATTTACTTGTGCTGCTGTTATTGCATCATCCCTGAGAGCCCCCTGAATCATCGGAATAGTTTTCACAGAGGAATGTTCAAGTTTCATGCAAAATTTGATGCAGGTTCATTGTTCTACTTGCTCAGTCATTTTAAGTGTGACGGCCACACAGTACGCATGCTCACTCAGTGGTGTCTACTGCCCCCACTGACTAGTACAGTGAAGTTGTCATTGTTCACACATGTGCATTTCCGTCCACTCTCCTGGGCTGCCAGGTAACAGGAGGTCACACAAACCACTTTCCTTATATAAACAATGGCTGGAATTTTTCCCTGCAGACCTCATATATTATATATATAAAAAATGCCAGCATCATTTGCTTATTCACCAAATGTTATTGAGTATTTACTGTATCTAGGAACTTTGCTAGACATTTAGTATGTAAAAATTACATCTCTCCCAGTGTCTGCCTTCATGAAAATCACAATTTATTAGGGAAAACAGATTCACAAACCTACGGATGCAGTTTAAGAGGCAATATAGGTAAATTCTTAAGTGCTTAAGAAAAATGTTTCAGGCATTCACCAATGCTTTTTACCCATCACATGCAGGTCTTTCCTCTTTCTTCTAATCCTATCAATCTTCTAAGTAATGAGTTTGCAGATAATTTGTACCTTACTAAAACCTGAAAAAGGTTGCAAATGTTGGTGGGAAGGTTTTGATTTATGCTTCTAAGAGCTGTAACACCTTTTGCTTTTACCAGCAACACATGAAAATTTGTTGCCTGAACTTTGGAGAGCATTCTTTCCTTTTGATTTTTTTCCCTTTGATCATATTGCAATTTGTGAACTGAAATGATTTATTATTCTTGTGATTTTTCTTACTTATCCCATTTATAAATATCCTAGCAATATTCAGGGAATGTATATAACAGCATATACTTTGGAAATATATATACACACACATGCATGGTCAGATGATATCAATTATAACATGGCTGTCTGTATCATGATCTATGACTCATATCATTGTAAAATCTGAAATATTCTGAACATTCTGTATCAGGGTTTTCATCTGTTACATAGGATTGCCATGAATTTCAAATGAGATAGCATGTGTAAGTGGTTTATGAAGTAAGGCTTGCTATACAAATACATGTTGCCAAGATGTGAGGGACATTTGGTCCCATGTCAGACATCACAGGTTTCTAAGCTATAACAATGGCATCTACAGGTGACCACAAGAAAGCCACAGGTACATATTAGATATTCATAGTTCTTTACCAAATGACATTTCTATGTCTTTCAAACGCCTGATTCTGTTACCTTTCCTGAATCGTTGTATGTTGCTTAGTTTTTATTTTTGGTTCAGTCTTTGAATTTGATACTTTTTCTGGTAATTCTATTGGTTCTTCTTAAGCAACTAGTATAGGCAAATTAGATTGGGTTGCTAATCCTAGCTAATGCTAATACTAATGCTAGCAACCCAATCTAAGTTGCCTCTTGATCACTTTTCCCAATTTGTTTTTAATTTTTTAAATTAATTTTTGGGGGTGATGTTGGTTAATAGGATCATACAAGTCTCAAGTATACACTTCTATGTTCCTGGATCTGTATATTGCATTGTGTGCCCACCACCTGGAGTCGAACCATCTTAATTTGATGCAGAATTCTTCTGTCCTGAAGCTACCCTCTACTGCTCCTTTCAAGTCTAAGCTTTTGTGGTCAGATGGTGTTTTCAATGGGCTTGCCCAAGCATTTCTATAAGGTAGCAAATAGTATACATTTTTAGGACTATCCAACGTTTTTTAATAATGATAGACATGCTAAACATTTAGTTTTCAAAATGGATCAGGTCTCTAAAAATAGGTAGAGATTTTGTAAATGCACTCACTTAAAAACATTTCTTTAAACTTTAGAACCATGTGGGTTAGAAGCCTTGATGACTCAGGAGATAATTATGTAGCATTATTTCCAGCTCTCCATTGCAATAAACAAGAAAATATTTGGGTCTGAGTAGAATCATGTAGACAGCTAAAACGTAGTTTTTTGGTAAAAACAATCCTTCAGAATGCATTTTAGTGTGGCGTTTAACACAATGGACTTTTATTTCAGAAAAACTTGAGTTTGAGTTTTGGCCATGATAGTTAATAGATCTATAATGTCAGGCAAGCTCCCCAGGCTCCCCAAGGCTCAGTTTTCTCATATAAAGTGGTCTTTGTCGGCCACTCTTTTGCTTAAGAGGTAGAAAGATGCAAGAGAAAGTCACTTCACCAAGAATAAGAATTAAAGAATCTATGAAAGCATGATTTTTCTTAAGATCATTAGGCAGATGAGATGTCTATTCACATGAACTGATTTCCTAAGGCTGGGAAACCCTCTCTGAAGGGAAATGAAGCAAATAAACTGTTTCACCTTTGGAAGAACATGGAAGAAAGAGGTGACTGCCAATAACAGCAGGTAAGGAGAAAATAGCTAAAATTTTAACACGTTTTTAAAGGCCAAGTATGAGTTAGTATGACAGTAAAATCCCCAGGAGTTCCAGTACAAGTGGAGTCTGTTCTTTCTCAAAAGTGTTTTTCCAAGACTCCCACTGGTGCTCACAGAAAATAGTCAGGAAAGGGAGAAGAACTAAGTCAATTCTCCTTAATGGGGCATCTTTACGTTTCTCTCAAATAAAGTAAAAGTCATGAGCTCCCTGGAAAACGACAGGTTACACCCCTGACACCTGTTTTTTCAAAAACAGAACTACTTAGGGATATATCTAACAATATAACTGGAAAATGTTTATGCTAAAAATGACAGAATGTTGCTGAGAGAAATTAAAGAAGATCCAAATAAACAGAGATATAGAATATGTTCATGGTTCAGAAGTCTCAACGTTTTAAAAACATTAATATTCCCCAAATTCACCTATAAAATCAATGTAATCCCAATCAAAATCTCAGAAGGCTTTTTACTAGAACTTTTCAGGCTGATTTAAATTTTTATAAAGAAAAGCAATGGTCCAAGACTAGCCAAACAATTTTGTAAAAGAGGTACCAAGTTGGACTCATGTGGCTTGATTTCAAGGTTTTATTCACTAAAAGGGTAAATAAATTAAACTTTAATAAATCTGACTTTAAAAAATGGACATAATAAAGTTCTTACTTCAAAGAGTTGTTTCACGAATTGAATGAGGTGGCAGCTGTCGCCACTGGCATTTGTTATTTGTTAGAGAGTCATAAAGGATAATTTCTCTTCCTCACGCCCCTGCCCCCCATCACAGGTTTTGGCATTAAAATTGTTTTTTTTTTTTTTAATGTGGGACATTAAGGGATTTTTATTTTCCTGGGTACTCTAAAGACTCAAATCATTACTCAGTTTTGGATGTGTATTCTGATATATCAACCTCAAAACTGGGCATCTTTGATTGTACCTGGCGAGCGTCACCAAGGAGGTTTGGCTGGAAGCACTGTGTTCCCGTGCGATAATTTGGCAGCTCCCCTATTTCTCCCTGTTAACACATAGGCAGTGCAAGACCTAAAGCACATCTACTGTAAAGCAGCCCAAGGTTCGCACCCCTTGCTTGCACTAGCCTCTTTTAAGGTCTCTAGAAGGGCCCTGGCAATGTATTGATTGTATAGGTTTTGTGGACTTTGTAAAAGTAAAAGACAGTATTTTAACCACAGTTATATAAAACCACTGCTTCTTTCCACCATGTTGGCCCCTCCTTTCTTTCACGTTAGATTGGACTAGAGCACAGCAGGTTTTTCTTTTTCTCTTTCTTCCCTTCTTTTTTTCTTTCTTTTTATTTTACTCTTTTGCATTATGTTAAGGGAAGATGAAGCTAGAGACACAATTATTTTTAGTCACTTAAGTATAATTAATGTGTTGTTAGTCTGGGTTTGGATGCCTTTGAGGAATATTCCTGCGGCCCACTATGGTGACTTGCCCAGCATCCCCACAGAAAGGTACTAGGGTGTAGATCACGTGATATGACCATGAACTACAAGAATGCAACAACAACAAAATATTTGGTAATGGTAGAGAAACAAAGTTTGAAATACATGGAGATAGAAGCTAGTTTGAAAATTTTTCTAAACATGAGGCATGTCAAATTTTAAGAGGGGAACAGTGTTTTTGTAGATAGCTAGTCAAAATGGGCATATTACGCATATACACTGCTGCCATATAAATATGTATATCTATTTAAAGGAAATTGTATAAAATAGAATTCATCAGAATTCTTGTATTTCTAGGCACAACCCTGGAGCAATATTAAAAAGCGCAGGTGCACCTGGCTGAGTGCATCCCGCTGTATCTGATCGTAGCGAGTATCTCTGACATATCTCACCTTAACGGAGCCTGGCTGTTGCTGAAAAGACAATGTACGCTATCGCCACCCACAGGGTCATGCAGCTTGAAGAAACAAGTGTCCCAGTGGCAAAGCATCTACACACATTAATCAATAACTCAATATAGGCAGTAGGCAGTATATAAAAGCAATTTGATTACATAGTTATTTAGTTCAATTCAATATAGAAGACATTTAAAAATACATTTGAATTTCTCCTGTGTGTGCTATCATGTCGGTTTATTTTACATATGTTCAAAATTATCAGTCATATCATTGAGCAATCCAAAGATTAAAGGTGATGTATGAATACTGCACAGCATGTGCTCTGGGCACGTGATGCTTCCTCAAAGCAACTAGTAATTATTATTTCAATACTGTAAGTTTGGTAAGCTATTGGGTCATTAATATGTAATGACTGCTTATTCTTGGTCGGGCGGTCTAATGGATTGCTAAAGACGCCTCCGGGGCATTCCCGGGGCAGATGGAGTACACCGACGAGGGCCTTTGGGCGGCAGACCTTTGTTTTTGTTAAAAACTTCTTGCTCAGACTCGCCTTCCTCCAGGTTTAGTGCACGAACAGCCCTCTCTTGTCGCTGCAGGCCAGGTCAGTCTACTTGCTCTTGTCAAATCCCTGAGAGCACTTCCAATTTCTTATATATATATCTGCAAAGGTGTTTTCATTATTTTTCTTGTCAAATAGAAGTAATGCCAGGTGACACTGTCATTGGTGAAAAGAAACACAAGAACAGAATCTCCCTCCCTGCTCTTCTTTGCTGTCAAGATACGACACAAATGAATACTACTTCACTTTGCAATCTTAGGACACTGAATATTTAGGCACGACAACATAGTGTAATTATTGTGGAATTAATAAGCTACCGGATCTATGGTTTAAAAGTGGAAAATGCTTTATATTCAATAATTTTTCAATTTCCTTTATAGTTTGACTTTGAAATACCCACACTTAACACTTCCTACCCGGCACATGTCCTCTTCTGTAAGTAAATACTTTGTTAAAGCACACCAGTCATACAGATGATGATGAAGGTATTAAAGTGCAATCTATCTTCCATCAGCTTTGTGGCACTTCACATACAGTGATTCTGCACTTGTTACATGCAGCCATGTAGAGAACTTTACAATAATTTAAATACGTGGGGGTTTATTTTCCTCGAGAAGAGGTCAGAAGGGCATCGAGGCTCATATTCTAGCTCCATGATGGCATCAGTGAGTCAGGCTCCTATAAGATTTCCGCTCAACTATCCTACATATTGAAGAAACAAGTGTCCCAGTGGCAAAGCATCTACACACATTATGTGCCTTTATTCTTATAGCTGCCTGAGAGTCGCGAGATGGCTACTTCACTCCCAGCCATCACATTGTGAGGGGGAGGGGAGGTGTAGCGCGCGGCTCTCTAGCAGCAAGGGAAGCTGAGAGTGGAGTTGTGTGTGTGTACGTATGTACGTATGTATACATGCACGCATGCTTATGTTTTTAAGGGGAACACATTACTGCCACGAACAAATCATGATTGAAGGAAGGGGAGGCTGGATCTCGAGTAGGAAGGTCTGCCATACATTGTAGTTTCATAGAAGTTCTATAGGATGAGTGTTATTATTCCTGTGAAGCAGTAAAAGAAAAGTTAAACGAACTTTCAAATTAATTGCAAAAATTAAGTTTGCACCCATGAAGTCTCATTTGCTGGGGAACTTTCACAAAGAACTTGTCATTAATATGCTGAAAGGAAATACGGAAGAATCATAAGGAACTTTCACAGGCTTAGAATGGTTTGTGCTTCACAGTTTTCCCCAACTCGTGAGCGTTTTTACGTTTCCCATCTACTGACGTCCTCGGCATTGCTCTAACACTCCTTGGGGCTTTGTTCTTATTATTACCTCTTCTGAAACCTTTTCATCTGGTGTCAAGGCTATCCAGAATCTTCTTTTCCTTCATGTTTCAGATAAAATGCCATCTGCCCAGAAAGACCCTCCATGAGCTCCCCATGTGGTTTGCCTATCCTCAAGTCACTATCCATACCATTATCCTGGGGTTTCTTTCTTAGCTTATTGCTATCTAAAATCATCTTCTTTATTCACTTATGTATCGCTGTATTTGTCCCCCCCAGAATGGAAGTTCCTTGGAAGCATGTATTTTTGTCTTTCTTGTTGTTTACTGATCTTTTCTGATATCAACCCCACACTCTGATAAATGGTAGACTCTGAAGATTTGTTCGTTTAATTTCTGAGTGTGTAGACTGCAAAGGGAATGGGGCCGTGCAGTAAGGGAAAGAGATGGGGTGGCATGCGTGCTTCTTCTAGGCTCTGGTCAGCGTCTGTGCTCCTGTAGAAGCACACGTGGGACCAAGTGGTTGGATCCGGCCCCAGAGAGATGGTTCTACTGAGCACAATAAAGGCAGAGAGCGAGTGCAAACAATTAGCAGTCAAAAGTCAAGCCATCAGAGCCTTTTGGCATAAGAGTGGTCTGGTTATTAATGGTGTTTACATGGAATGGTGGGAAGAGAAAGCACAGAGTGTGCCGTGTCTCTTTGAACTCTCCGAGTGCTTATTGCATAGACATCCGGCATGTCTGGGAAAAAATGCACAGCTGAGCAGAAGGCACCAGTTCTTAAGACATGTGGGTGACATAAAGTGTAGTTCTGAGAAAAACCTAATTCAACCCAGAAAGCTCAGGAATGACCTCTTCAGAAATATTTAATTCCATGGTTATGAAGCATTTACTTGAGTTGAATAATAACTCAATTGTTTTTTCCTTGCATAAGAGAGGGAACACCCTTGATGTTCTTAGCAGCACTTTCTCGCCCAGCTGTGAATTGTGACCCAGTGCTCTGCATTGCGCCCGCGGATGTTATAAGGAGCGGCAGAAACCGGGGAAGCTTCTGGAGCAATTTAAAAGGTCAAAATTTTGAGTTGAGAATCGAGTTGGCAAATTGTGTTTTGTCACCAATAAACATGTTAGTTTCCTCAAATTTTGGACCAAAGTACTGTTGAAAACTGTCTGTTTGTTCTTAAACTTTGGGAGACTACTTCAATGACATATACGATACTATATTGTCCAGAGTGAGATTTTTAGGAGGCAAAACCACTCGCTCTTTTCTGTATGGAGACTTTTCTCTGGTTTGTGTTGACAGTAATCTCAAGGTAATTCTTTGAAATAAAAACCTATAAAAATGTTGTGACAGGACAAAGAGAGAACATGTGTGGCAGAGGAAATAAAACTAAAGTGTTTATTTTTCTGATAAAATAGGAGTGCCTCTTCTTTCCCAGTTGCAACACAATGACTCAGTTCAGTGAACTATATAATCCTCTCTGGAGCTTAATTAGAAACCTTGTAAACTGAGTGCAAGAGGCCAGAATATATGTTGGATGAACACAAAAAGGGCTTTTGATAAAAACAGAAACTCCCCCTGAATTATCTTACAACGAGGTCTAATGACTTTGTAATTGAATTACCCAATTTGGGTTCAGAAAATGGGACTTTCTGTTCCTACAGGACGATGGGAAATGTGGACTTCCCATGTTTATAACAAAAGCATTCTTCTAATTCTCCCCAGACTTCAAAGGCATAATATACATAGATCCCGATTCTCCGTGTAGCTGACTCGTGGGCTGTGAACTAAAGCATCGCAGTGATTTCCTAAATGGTACCTTAATGAGCCAAAAAAGTGAATGCCCAGCTTCTCCCAGGCTGTAGAGAGACTCTGGTACATTAAAAAAAAAAGAAAGAAAGAAGATAAGAAATATCAGGGAGGAATCTAAACTCACTGTTTCTTTGAGTAATTGCGTGCAGGAGCCCCTCCATTGGTGGTGGGGCACTGAAAGGTGGGGGACTCTCTTCGAAGGGGTGAGTTGATTTCCCTTATCTTGAAAAGCAAGAAGCCATTTTTGTGCACTCAGCTGATGAACTGTGGGTCCCTTCTAAGTACCTTTTCCATTTCCTTTTTCTTTCCCTTCCATTTGAGTTTCCCTGTTTGCTCTGTCCTAATGTGAACTTTTAGTGCTTTCACTGTTGGTTTATAAGTTTCCATTTGAAGGTTATTAAGATTTAATGAAGGCTGGTCTCCATTTTGAAACCCAGTTTGACTTATTAAAAAAACCTGTTTTTTGCTCCACTTTGGTTGAGCAAAACAACCATGGCCTTTGCCCTGGAGTTTATAGTCTAGGGTACGTAATGGTATTATTGAAGGACTAGAATTATTGTTCTATAATTTTAGATATTCTAAGTACCGGTAATAGAAAATTATTCTCTATAGTTAAAGGGCATTTTGTTATTCATGTGACTGTCTTTTTTTTATCAATTACATCCACTTACACACTAACATTTATGTTCAACTTATATGACATAAATAATAGTGAATAAGTGCACGTATGTTTCTAAAGTGGCAGTCTGTGACCACAGAAATATACCCAGTGCTGATACTTAATCAAATTCCTTCAGTAAATTCATTTGTTCAACTCCCATCTTCTCACATCTCCCATTTTCTGAAATATTTTTGAAGACATGTTCATTCAAACAAATGCACTTGGAAAATACTTTTGAACTTTTTACATCATCACATGATGACAATGCAAATAATTTTATGTGTTTTTTCAGTGCTGGTTTGTGGGTTTTTGCCTGATATATTTTAAGGCACTCAATCAGCATTTTCTCTCTAGTACCTTCTCCTTGTAAAGGTACTATACTGGAGATTAACACATAATTCCCATCCTGAATAAACAATAATTGAGGCAAAATAAAAGGTGAGTTGTGGCCTGATGTGCAAGGCCTTGCATGGGAGGGAAGATATTTTAACTTAATTCAATTGATGATAGGAAGTCATTGAGGGTTTCAAAGTGAAGAGAATCATGCTATGACTTATGCTTTAGAAAATATTCTGAAAACTGTGTGAAGAGTAAATCACAGAGGGAAGGCCAGAAAGGTGATGTAGGTTAGTTGTATGAAAATACTAATAATTATAATCTTTACCATTTTATTTAATGCGTTGTGGGGTCAGAATTTTAACATATGTAATTTTAAATTTTCTTAACCATCTTGGAAAATAGGTATAGCCATTTGTAATGATGAAGAATTTGAACTTCAGCGACTTATTTGTGCCTCGCTGAGCAGTACATATACCTTGACTTACAAAGGGTACAGCTATTAAGTAGGGTGTGCCATGTTTTACGTCACATTTTTCTGACTCCAGTTTCTAACAGAAAGTAGGGCCTGCACTGCTCTAAAAGAAGTGTGTGACTTTGATTAGGTGCCTCAATGTTCCCAGGACTCAGTTTCTCTGTATGAGGAGACAAATTAAACTTTTAAATTCCACAATCTGTCTGCACTGGTACATCCAGTTCTCACTATGGCCAATGCCATGCATCACATCCTGTGTGAAAAGGGAGTCAAATAGAAATCAATGTGAGATTTTATTAGAACTTATTTTCTAACTAACTGAGCTAACTCTTCAGGCTGAATTACAATGAATTTTAGTAATTTCTAATAATGCAATTTTTATAACTGAAATTATATTATGGGGAATTTATGTTTATAAGTGATGCACACACATTCTGTTGTGGTGAAATGAAATTTAACCATATCTTTAGAAGGGGTGCTTTTAAAAAATCCACTTAATGATATTTCCCTTGAAGATATTCTGAAGTTAAAAAGACAAAGTTTGAGGAAATATATAAAGGTCCTAAACCCCTTATTACTTCAGTTCAGCAAGGAATCAAGAACATCAAAGAAATAATTGAAGACACCCTGGGAAGAGGGGATTGAGGTTTTCAAGTTTACCATAAATCATTCAGTGCCTTTGGCAAAGCCTTGTTGGAAATTATGAAGCTGATTATTGTAATGTATTTTAAGTGCTCACTAAAGACTTAATTTTAATTCTGATGGGAATTGTACCCCAAAAAGGACTGCAGAACTGAATCCCAATAGACAGATTCTGTTGATCATGATAAGGTTTTGTCATTAGCAAGAAGGTGAGCTGCTGTTTTGAACCGAAATGAGAAGCTTTTTTAGAAGCACTAACTCTATTCATTTTATACTGAACAGGAGTAAACCATGGAGAGGACATGAAATCTATTTCTCTTCTGGAAAAAGGATAAATGAGAGTACCTTTATTTGTATAGGATTGAACTTAGAAATTGCCTCCGGAATCTGTATCAAGTGTTTCTAAACGGTAGACTGTGCATCAATGATGGCTCAGTAGATGTGAACCTGCCTGAAAAATCAGAGCAATTGGAAAATGTTTGTGCTCACTCACCTCTTGACAAAGGAAACAATAACTAACACAGTAGGAAGCTACAGCTATCTTCTGACACATTATGTTTCCAGCCCCAAAATGTCACCTGAAACCCATGAATGGAGATGAATGAAAAACAGCACGGGTCTTGAAACACGCAAAAAGAGAAAGAGCCGCAGCTACAGAAAAGGCTGAGGCTCTTCAAAGCCCAGTAAGCTGTTGACTCAGACCTTTTCAAAGTCAAGAGCACGTGTTCTCTGGTAAGGCTAAGAATCTTATAATTGACCAGGCAGGGGAACTTAAAATCTCTAATTTGAGGTATTACTGCAACATGTGAATTCTTTGCAAAAGGCCCCAAAAGGAGCTACAGTGAAACTTAGAATAATGTTCCATTTCTCTGTCATTTGAAATTGTAAAGAAAGAGTCTAAGCATATAAAGTTTAAAGAAAAAGGGACCCAGAAACTTCTATAATTCAAATTTACTAGGGCTGATTCTATACATTCTTCATCAAGTAACCTGTGACACCTACGAAATAATATTTTAGTACTTGTGAGAGTTGAAGACAGCTGATCATTGAAGATGAGTTATTAACTTTATAATAACAACCTTCTGAGTATTCCCATATCACTATTTTTGGAATAAATATGAACTTTTTAAAGCACTAACATTTCTTAACTAGTGAAGTTAGAAAATCATGCTCATTTGGAACTGAAGGAGAAAATTGAAAAATGGGAGTTATCTTCCATAACTTTTAAAATTCTTTGATTATTTGAATCAATAGGACATTTTGGGACTCTACTGAGCAAAATCACTTTGATGAAGCAAAGAAATAGAATTGAGTTTAATGTATGTGTTGGACCTCAGAATTTCTCCCTAGTTTCCTATTTTCATTGATTATTTGCTGTGAAGCAGTCTGTATTAGAAACTTGGTTATCTTTCAAATAGGTGAACACAATAACACTAGTGTCTTGCAAAAGCCAAGAAAGATTAATCTTAACCATTTTCATGAGATTAGTGTGGCCCTGAGTTAATATAAAGCACCAAGTTTTGTAACTGTTTTCATGTTTCAGAAGGGGAGTGTTAGTGCCTTGAATTATTATTTAATTATTGTTATCATTCATTTTTTAAAATGATCTTTTCAATATTAACACACAGTGGAACTGAAGTCATATTTTGGAAATTGTGTGGATGACTTCATTAATTGGGCAGACAGCACTCCTAAGTTAGATAATTGGTTTCAAAGGTTGAAACTGGCAGGAGAGAAGGAAACAGGACTCCCCAGGATGCTCATTTGAATAAGAGAATTGCATTTTGACCTTTAAAAAGAATAGAAAAAATTGAAACAAGTTTTAGGAATTTATTATATTTGTGACAGATATAATGAAGTATGTCTACAAAAAGTCCAGCTACTTTTAATGTAATGAGAATGGTTTGCATGGCATCTCCGTAACCTGGTGGTCAAGGAGAGTGGACTGGATTGGGCATGCATGAACAATGATGACTTCACTGTATTAGTTGGTGGGGATGATACACCCCATTGAGTGACTACGTGTGCTGTGTGGCCATCATACTCAAAATGACTGAGTGAGTGGAGTAACAAATCTGCATCATATTTTGTGTGATGCTTGAACATTCCTCCGTGGAAACTAATCAGATGATTCAGAAGGCTTTTGAGGAAATTGAAACGAGCGAAGTGCAAATAAAAGGGTAGCACAAATGCTTCAAAGATGGTCGAGAATCATTTGAAAGTGATCCATGTTCTGGAAGGCCTGCAAGAAGCAGAACACCTGAGAATGTTGAACGTGTATGGGCTGCAATCAACAAAGATCAGCAACTGACCTTGTGAGAACTAGCAGCTTATCTGCGGGTTCCAAAAACTACGGTGTCCAAGATCTTGATGCAGGATCGTGGCATGAAATTAAAATCACCTTTGAGAGGGAAGAGATTTCAGGCCATTGATGAGATTCGGAAAATATGACACAGCAGCTGATGGCCATTCCAACAAAGGATTTTGCAGTGTTTCTAAGAGTGGAAGATGCTAGGAGAACTGTGTGAGGTCCCAAGGTGCCTACTTTGAAGGGAACTGAGGTGTCATTGTCCTATGTACAATGTTTCTCATATCTTCTTCAATATGTATTTTCATAGTATGTGGCTGGATACTTTCTGGACAGATCTTCGTATTTTAGAATAGACTATTTCTATATTTGTATATAAACCTTAGATCTTTCTCTTGCAAGGATTTAAGATTTCAAACAAATTTTTTCAACCCTATGGAATTGGGAGGCTGGTGAAATAGTTCAGAGACTAATATATATCCACATTTTAAATAAAATGAAGCTTTAACATTAGGGTAGATAAATAGGTTCCATTATTCCTCATCACCAATTCATAATTCATAAGTGCACAAAATGGATCTTCCCTGATATTTTCAACACTTAGTTCAATGACGGAACCATAATTAATAATCAAGTGACTTCCTCTAAAGATGCGATTATACTGACTGTTTTCTCAAACACTTGAAATACCTCTGGCAGTAAACACAATAAAATATATCATGTGCTAAACTAAAATTAGTATAAAACATTACATATTTACAGCTTGCCCTATAACTCTGAAGAGCTTCATTTCACTCATGCAGGTATAGTTATCTGATGTTTCAGCAGTTGTAGGTAAAACAGAGGGGCAGGCAAAAGTATATTTACAGTTGTGAATATGCAAAATGCAGTTTATTATTGTATTATTTATTAATTATTGTGTTATTCATTTGTGTCATAAATGTAAACCTACTTTTGCACACCCCTGTATATTGCTGGAGAAATATGCTATAAAAGTAAAGAGAAGAAGGTTTGGGGCTATTACATTATATTACAGCTTTCTTTAACTTTGTTTAGAAAAATTGATGCAATAAATGTCATTTTAAATATTTTATCATACATTTAATCTGGCAGAGTAGGGCTTTGGCAATTTACTTTTGAACATAATGTTTCTTAATAATGTTTCATAATGTTTCTTAATTTGTCATAAATGAAATTCATTAGTATTTAGGAGAAAGAAAAATAAGTGAATCTGTACTCTTGTATTATCTTTTCTGATTTGTTCACAAAGTAAATAAATATGGTATTTACAGTAATAGATTAATTTTACATATAAAAATGTGAATTATTTAGTTTTTCAAATTTTATTTTTAACAGCATTTGTACTAATTATATATTTATCTAAGAGATCATTCCTCACATTTAATTATATGAGGCACTAGTTTATAATGATTTCATTCTCTTTGTTTTGTGATTTTGAATGTTCCAAGTGATTGGCTTATTGAGTTATTCATTTATTTACCCAGAGACGTGTACTTCATGCCTATTATGTGCCAGGCACTAATGTTTGCTCTGGAAATACAATGGTGAAAAGGCAGAGTTTTTAAAAAACAACTATTTTCAGAGAGAGAGGGAGCAGGGGAGAGAGATAGAGAAACAGATGTGAGAGAGAAACATCGATTGGTTGCCTCTACTACTCACCCACAACCTGGGACGAAACCTGTAACCCAGGCATGTGCCCTGACTGGGAATTGAACCACCATCCTTTTGCTCTGTGGGGCAATGCCCAACCAACTGAGCCGCACTAGCCAAGGAGAAAAGGCCCAGTTTTTACCTTCCGGTAGGGTGGCTGCCTCAGAGAATGAAGGAAAGGCATATCAAAGGCTTAGTTAATGCCTACATTCAGAGATATTACCCTATAAGATGGGGATGTACTCCTTCTGGATGTTTACATAAACCAAAGTGATGGTCAATGTTTGGTGCAGTGACTTCAAAAGCCAGCATATAAGGGTCCAGGAATCAAGAAGTACAATGGCCCCTTTGTTATCACACAGCGTGACTCACTTGTGGAGTATGTGCTTTCCTTGCCCATGGTTCGGGCTCTGTTGGATCAGGAGTGTGGTTTCTCTGGTGACAGAAAGACACTTTCACTAGGCACTTCACCTCGGAAGTATTTCACAGCCTTGAAACTATGACTACTGCTGGGTC
>PVKM010003952.1:0-54660 GCA_004027735.1 Carollia perspicillata | reverse complement strand
CATTAAAATACATACCTTTGCCATTTCAACAGGTGAAAAGTGTAATCTTACTGCTGTTTTACTTTAATCTCCCCGCCTCTCCTTGATGTTTTTCTGAGTCAAATTTAAAAAACAAACAAAAAGAAACACTTCTAAATTTCTGCAAGGAAAAGTGGTTGCAGGAGCCGCGTCGTGCAGTGTGCCGGCCGGGTGTGCGTGTTCGCGTAGCACCGGCATCTACTGCAGCGACTCGTGCTCGTCAGCCCTTCGCTGTCAGCGGAAGAGCAGAAGGCTGAGCTGTGAAGATTAATTTAGCTGCGACGGCACTGAATAAAGTCAGTAACTGCTCACTTGTCCAGTGACATTTTCTCTCTCAGAATTATCCAGTGGAATTGCCACAGAGCTGTTTGTTTTAGTGCTTAGCTCCTGTAGATCTCTGTTGTCCTGCATAGACTGCTTAGGGCAACGCTTCTCTGAGAGCAGGCAGGGTTCCATGGGCTGTTCTGATGAATCGTCAGGGGCAGCTTTGGGCTGACTCTGGGAGAGATCAGTTGTGAGGTTGGCATTGGTTTTTTACACTAACTTTCTGTCAACCTTGTTTGCAATCCTCCTCTTCCTCTTGTGCCCTTTAATCACAGGTGTCTAGTGTTTTCTTCCTGTCCTAGGCTCTGCCTGTCACCTTGTACCTAGGACTCACACTTTACTCCGGCCCTGTCCTGCTGTTTCTAGCCTCCTTGCATGGAATGAAAAAAGAAAGTGTCATGTGTACATACGCCTTTTCCTTCATGGTTCTGGTCTGCCTCTCCTAGTTGTCTCTAGCTGGTCTGATAAACTGATGGTGAGGCCTGGAATGTACTTAATGGAATAATAACTCTTCTTGGCAACATTTATTTTTTAACTGTGGCTTCTGGAAAAAAAATCTTAAGCCAAAGAAATGAATGTAATAGTCTCAATTTTATCCACTATAGGAGAGCAATAGGTACTGTATTTTTGAGAAGATGACCCTCTTGGACTCTGAAATTAAACAATTTTTTTATCCTCACCTGAGGTCATGCTTCTATATTTTAGAGAGAGGGGGAGGGGAGAAACATCGATGTGAGACCGAAGCATCGATCCGCTGACTCTCACATGTGCTATTACTGGGGACCGAACCTGCAACCTCAGTATGTGCCCTGACCAGGAACTGGACCTGTGACCTTTTGGTCTACCAGATGACGCTCCAGCCAGCTGAGCCACACCAGCCATGGCTAAAATTAATTATTTTTAATGGATGCTCATTTGTTCACAGGTCTTCCTTCCTCTTGTTTCTCTCTTTTCCCTTTGTCCTGTGCATTGTCTGCACATTCGTTGTTTGCACCTGATTCTCACTATTTACGTGTTTGAAAGAAAGTTGCAGTACTTCCCTCTATGTGAGAGCTGAGCTGGGTGTGCCTCTGTTCATCCCCAAGGGAGGGAGGACTGAGCTCTTCAGGTGGGAAGGGAACCTGGATAATTCACTGTGTGTCCAACATCATCACTGTTTTGAATTGTTAATAGTCAACATGTTCAGTTTATGTTTCAGCTTCAGACCTTATTAATTGAGACAGCCTTTGGTCTATTAAAATGGCTCTTGGGTTTAAAAAGGTAAAAATCTCTTTTAAAATTGTGACATTAAGTGATTTTTTTTTTAAGTTCTGGAAGCACTTGAGCTTTTTAATATGGAGTTTTCCCCAGTGGAATTGAGAAATGGCATGGCATTCCTCGTAAGAGATATTCTGTGTTTGATCTGAACAAGTTTTTGTAATTTATCTGAAAATACAATTTCTTCTTTCACTATTAATTCTTCTGCCTCAGATAAAGTACCCCGGAGCCGACATGGATATCACTTTATCTGCACCATCATTTTGCCGTCAGATCAGTCCAGAGGAATTTGAGTACCAAAGAGCGTGTGGCTCTCAGGAACCGCTGGCAGATTTGCTGGAGGAAGTTATAACAGATGCCAAACTCTCTAGCAAAGAGAAGAAGAAAAAACTGAAGCAGGTAAAAAGGATATTCTTTATTAGTCCTGTCTTCTTCCTGTTGTTCTTAGGTGTTTTTAAATTCTCTATTGTAATAGGCTTCATGCGAATCTCGTCTTCTGCAATAGCAGTTGTGAAAATACATTGTTTAGTTCATGTATTCCAGAAGTCTCACTGATATACACAGTTGTCAGTTTCTCATATCTTTATTCTCCAATGTAGATCTTTTATCATTATTGAGCTTTCATTTATTCTCTATTATTTGTCTTATATTCTGATATGTGGCATATGATATGAGTTAGTGAAATAATTACTTTAAATTTAGGGAAGCTATTAAATGAGGATAGATTTCTTTGAAAGGCAAATCAGACTGAATTTACAAATATAAAATGTCTAGAAATTAAAAGCCTTTGGTGTTAGATATCCAGAGTCAAATTGGTTTCTTGCATCAGGTATCACTAAGGTTTTAGTTCCTACTGGACAACATGGGTTAGGGTTTCAGAGAATCGTTTTCGGCTCCAAACAGGTTTACTGTGACCATTCTTAAAATATTGACCCAAGACTAAGTGAACGGTTCTTAGTTTTGAAGATGGAGCTGCATAGCTCAACTCCTGATCACACCGTGCATGCGGGGTCGTACACGGAGCACCGGGGTTCTAGATTCCCAGTCATGTTTTTCTCAGTGATTCCGAAGCAGCATTCAGTGACGAGGAACAACTTATCGCCTCTTTTTAAGCTTTTCGTGGTATAATATAAACCAAAATGTCTTCATCTGGGCAGAAGCAGGTGGGGCCGAGTTGGAGATGCAGAGAAGGTAGAAATGTGGTTGGACCAAAATTTTCTTTTGTTTAGAGTGTAAGTTATTTTCAAGTCAGATTACTTGTGCCTATTTTAAAAGTAAGCTTTACTTATTGTTGGCAGAAATGTTACTTAAATGAGAAGTTTATTTGAAGATCGGACCAAATTAAAGATGTGTTAGATACATAGAAAATGGAATCAAATGATTTAACAAACAGAAATGGATTTGTGTTGAAGTAAATTTGATTGTGATCTGTTTTATTCTTTGTTCTCTTTTCTGATGGAAAACAGTAGACATTAAAGCAAAGCAAAAATAGGAAATTCTGGGATCAGAAGCTTTTAAAATTAGATTGCCCAATTTTATTGGCTCTTATCTGTATGATGGATTCAATGTGGATCATTGTTTTTTTTTTTGTAGTTTCAAAAATCCTATCCTGAAGTCTACCAAGAACGATTTCCTACACCAGAAAGTGAAGCACTTCTGTTTCCTGAAAAACCAAAACCAAAACCACAGCTCCTAATGTGGGCACTAAAAAACCCCTTCCAGCCATTTCAAAGAACTCGAAGTTTTCGGATGTAACAGTTCCACAGCTGGTAGAGCTCTCTGATGCCATTTTGAGTAAATGAGCAATTAGAGAGTATGATTTTGGAAGAAAGAAGAACAGAAAATAGAGACTACTGCAATATCAATATGATCTGACCTCATGAAATTTTCTTTGAGCCATTACCAGTATTTTTCTAAAACTCAGTGCTTTTTCAAAAGTGTACAAATCAGTTAAGCATCAAATGAATATATAGTGGTCATGTTAACAAGTTTATAATTATTTGAAAAGTTAAGGCTATTTTTATTTGTTATTTTTCACGGTGTTTATGAAATATTTGTGTATTCATTTCCATGTGTAGTTCTTGTTGTCTTTGTTGTAACCCAGTCTTAGAAATGGCGCACACACTTGAATACGGCGCTGGGCGCTGTTGCCATGGTCACTGTGGTACTGTTGACTTAATAGTCAGTCATGATGTTTCCTGTGTAAACTTTGTTTTTCACTGTTGCAGAAAGATTTTTAAATGGTCTGTGTTATGATGGCTGTGTGTTTCATTGGCAATTTGTTGGGTGCTGTGACAGATTTTACTAAAGCTGGTTCTTTTATGACATACACATTAGTTGGTGTTTACCTGTGAGCTGAGTAGATTTCCATGTGTCTGCAGTGGTATAATTTCAGTCTTGGCTAGAGATGGAAAACTGAATGTGTCCCTTTAGACATGGGATTCTAAGTCAACTCTGTTAGTTCATGAGCAACACAAATGGGTTAAGTAAAATGAGACTGCCTTCTTTATAAATGCGTGCATATTTCCCCCAACTTCTTCATCCTTTTCAAAAAGTAGAATGTAAATAAATACTGTTTAAAAAACTATTGTACATGGTGTTTCTTTCTTTCTTTCTTTTTTTTTTTTTGGCATTTATTTAAGTTAGAGAATGTCCTTGGATGCTTAATATCATATTGCCTTGCCCCCTTGTTCTCAGATTAGTCACTTCTTTCTGTTATAGAAGAAGTGAGATTTGGGGCTTGTACCAGCCTTTGGGAGGGCTTTTGGGCTTTTGAGCTTTTGGGAGGGCTTTTGTCCGTTTCTTTTGCTTTGCTTTGTGCTTTTGCAAATAGTGGAACACATGGATTATGTACTGTCTCTAAGGCTTCTGAGAGTAACTACCCCAAAATAGTGACGGACATGCTCTGCTCTTTGTGGTTTGTCCCTGCGTGGGGATTTGCCCATGCTCTTCTGTAGCAAAATGCCTCCGACAACTGACTCGGACTTTGCTTACATAAAAATGGACAAAAGTATTTGTACTAGTTTGGGTCCCACTTTACTATGCAGATATATAAAGTAATGGGAGTTTTTAGTGTTTCCCTATTTATTCTCAAACCTTGGAATTCTGTTAGAGCAAAGAACAAGTGCACTTTTTACTGATTGGCTCTCCACAGTTGAGTTTACTGTCCAGAGACTCTTCTCCTGGCTTATCTTTGGAAATATATCTTAGTTTTCTCTTTTCCCCTTAATGTTACTTTTCTTTTAAGTATAACATACTTATGGAGAGATCATAAAACATCACCATCACCTAAGTGTGAAATTGAAAAATGGATAAAACCAATTTTTCAAAGTGGTTGTACCAATTAACACTCCGTCAGCAGTGTGTGAGCTCCTCTCCCTTAACATCCGCGCCAGAACTCACTGTTGTCAGAGTTTGAATTGTCCCTGGGGTGGGCGAATCTCATAGTGAGTTTGCTTTGCATTGTTAATACGGTTAAAGGCTATTTCCAAATATTGTTTTACTTTTTCCACTTTTGTTGAAATTTTGATATCAGATTATCAAACTAAACATACACACAAACATACAGCTTAAGATTTTGACTTTGATTGTATTGAATTTATAAATCAACTTGGAGAGACTTGCTATCTTTACAGTATTAAGTGTTCTAGTCCATGAACATAGTTTATACCTTCATTTATTTAGAACAAGAATATTTAAATTTATTTGTAAAGTTTGCAAATATGTTTTAGACTTCCTAGGTATTAATTAAATATGTTTAAAAAATGTAAGTGTTAAATTTTTCAAATATATGTAAAAGTAAAGGTAATAGTACTCATCCCTAAGCTTCAACAGTTATTATTTAACTGATAGGTGCCTTGGTGTTTAATTCTATTATAAATAAGGTTATACTAAAATTCCCATTCTCTGTTTGTTGTGTATAATGTGTGTGTGTAGTATATTTCGTGTACTGATTTTTATGCCCAACAACTTTGCTAGATTCCTAATTTAAGCATCTAGTATGATTCTTTTGAATTTTCTACATTCATTACATATAAGCAGACAAAGACTTTGGATTTTATTTCTCTGGTTGACAGCATCTAAAATGTCCCCAAATCCCTGCCTCTTGGTACTTACACTGTTGTGTCATCTCCTTTCCTTGAGTGTGGTGTGGGTTGGATCTAGTGACACCCATAACAAATTTAATATGGCAAAAAGTGATGGTATATCACTTCTGAGAATAGACTACGAAAAGGCTCTGGCTTCCATCTGGCTTACCCTCTCCCTCTCACTCTCCCCCTGGCTTGCTCTGAGGAAAGCTAGATGCTCTGTTGGGAGCTGCCCAATGGAGAGGCCCATCAGGCAAGGAACTGATATCTCTTCCCCAATAGCTGGCGAAGACGTGAGGCCTACCAACAGCTGTGAGTGGTCTTCGAGGTGGATCTTCTGAGGCTTGCCAACAGCCACGTGAGTGACCTTAGAAGTGGGGTCTCTTTTCATCAGGCCTTGAGGTAAAGTTAGCTAACACCTTAATGCAGCCTGGGTGAGGCCCTAAGCCAGAGGGTTTAACTAAGCCGTGCCTGGATTTCAGACCCACAGAAACTATGAGATAATAAATATTTGTTATTTTAAACCACTTCATTCTGGGGTTATTTGTTACAAGTGGTAGGCCAATATATATGACATCCTTTCCAATTCTTATTTCTTCTCACTCTCCTTGCCACCTTTATTTTATTATTTTATCATTATGAAATGTCACTATTTCTTGTATTTGTTTGCAATCTTTCTGTATACTTGTATTTTAATTGTGTCCCTTATTAAACGACATGCAACTGGATAATTTTTTAAAGAAGCCAACTAAACAATCTTTAAATTTAGACAAATTTTATATCTTCACCTGAGAATATAATCACTGATTTTAGAGAGAGGAAGGGAGACAGAGAGGAGAGAGAGGAGAGAGAGAGAGAGAGACAGTTGCCTCCCATACACTCCCTAACTGGGGATTGGATATACAACCTAGGTGTGTGCCTTGACTGGGGATTGAACCCATAACCTTTTAGTGCATGGGATGACTCTCCAACCAGCCGAGCAACTGGCCATAACTAGACAAAGTACATGTAATATAATTAGTCTATATTTGGGTACAAATCTTTATTAATTCTCTGTCTTCACTTTCTTGCCTTTGTTCACATTTAAAAATAATTTCATGTTTTCTACTAATTGAAACTTAAGCACTCTTTCCAATCTTGTTGAGTCCCTAAAAATTATATCTTGTATACTAATTTATCAAAGTTAAAAGTTAGTACTTTTTACTCTTCAGACTGCTCAGGGACCTTATAAAACACTAAGAACATCCTTTCAAGTGAGATACCATGATAATGTATTTTAATTTCATTTTTTAAACTTCATACTATATTGTATTATAAATAGTCCTTGTTTATTAGACTTACCCCCATGTATTTGACCACTTTTTTCTTTTTCCTAAAATGCATTCTTTAGAATTTATCTTTAGTAAGGTATTTGTCTGAAAACTTTTTATTTTGCCCATATTCTTTTTCTAACAGTTTTATTGAGATAATTAACATACCACACAATTAACTCTTGGTTTTTGGTATGTTACAGTTTTAATTTTTTTAAACTTGTGGCAAAATATACATAACATAACATTTACCACTTTAATCATCTTCAACTGTAAAGAATGTCCTCATTCTTTAAAGATATTTCTGTGGTGTGTAGAATTCTGGGTTTATAGTTATTTCAATACGTTGTAGTTACCTTTCTTTTGTTGGTTGACCTCCACTGTTAGTGTAGAGAAGTCAGCTGCCACTCTCATTGTCATTTACTTATAGATATGCCTTTTTTTGCAGGCTGCTGTTCAGGATTTCTTCTGTGTCTTCGGTAGTCTTCAGTTTGCATGACACACATTTTAAACAATTATTCTGCTTGGGACTTGGGGGATTTTAAAATAAGATCGAAGTCTTTCATCACTTCAAATACTGTCTTTGTCACAGTCTCTCTGCTTTTGCATCTCTAAACATATTTTAGATATTCTCATTCTGTGCTTTGTTCTTTCATGAGGCTGTCTTTCTGTGCTGCATTTCTTCCATTTTGGCCCTTGTTAAATTCCTATATTCACTATTATGGAATTTGTATCCATTTTATAGCTCAGGAGAGGGAAACTCGGTGAGGTTGGGTAACTTCCCTTAGATTACCTAGTTTGTGAGTAACATGGTAGCCAGTTGTAGCTAGCTCTGTCTGATTGCAGAGCCCAGGCTCCTGACTAATGTCTTATTATCTCCCAGTGAGCACAACTTTATGGTTTTTATAAACACTTTTTAGATACTTATGCATAAGCTGACATGTTATTTTTTCAGCCTATACTTTCCAAATCTCAAATTTTTCTTTGATTTGCAATGCTTTCATTGTCCTAACCTAGCTTTGTCAAATTCACTTCCAGTCTCTTTTGGTCACTTTCTTTTGGTCACCTGGTGATGATTTTTTACTGAGTTTCCCACAAATTCCTATGAAAAGTACCACAGTAGTGATGAAAACCAAGTATTCCTTTGGAGCTCTGTGAACACAATCATGTATTTTTTTTTAATTTGTAAGTATAATTTTTAAAGTAGTTTTATCTTCATGTATAATTGCTTTTATTTTTAGGTCGATATAAGTAGAAAATGACAGTGATTATCCTGATCACGAAACTATAATAAGGAATTTATCAAGTGAGTGTTCTGTATGGAAAATTTGAGAGTAGTGCTGCACAGTTTTAAGGTTGAAATACCTGCTGTGTGAGCAGGGTGATGGAATTCAACCATTCATCACTCTGACTTTTCACACCTCTAGGAGTATCTTCAGGGAAGTCTTATCTGGGGTCTAGCAAGTGTAATAGACATGTGGGCTTAGCATTTGTGTTATCCAGGAGCTTGATTCTGATTCTAGGAGAGAGTTTCTATACATTTTTTATAGGCAATGTAACTTGAAAAGAGCCAGCATTCATGAAATTGCTTACATACAAAAAGAGGAAACTAAGGATCCGTATGTTTGAAATGTCATAAAAATCTTTTATTGTGATTAAGAGAGGACTCAGTTAAAATGGCTCTGTACTCTATGCGTGTGGCTTAATAAATTATATCTTTACTTTCATCCTCAAGAACAATAAACTTCAAACATTAAAGGCCTGGCGTGAAGTAAGACTATTAAGAGGCAATTCAACTATTTCTATCCATCTTTATAGTATTTGCCTAAGTTTGAAGTATTCACTTCGGAATGAGACATCGGAAATTCTCATCTTAGGGCACCGGAATCATTTGTGCATTTCCTTGCTCAAGACAACATAGCCTGCAAAAAGTATAATTCCTTGACATCTTGCATGTCGGGCCTTAACAGGCAAACGATCTAAATATAAACTATGATTATTGGGCCTTTAAAAATTATTTGCTCCTAGGTATCCAAGTGATTTTGAAAGTTGGGATCTGGACTACGTTAGTAAATAGAATTCACTGTGTCAACTTGGAAATGCATTTATTATTTAATCTTGGAGAACAAAGGTACTGCCTGGAATATTCACTAATAGTATAATGAGTAAGTAACTCCTGATGAATTTTTTGGTGTTTTACTGTCTAGTTAATAAAATAAAAGCTTAATATTCAAGCTTTTAATTTGAGGAAATGAATGGAAACAATAATAAAGTAGGGTCAATTTTTAAAAAGGTCACTTTTAGTCGTTTTGTGTGTATTTGTGTTGTTATATAAATTTTGTAATTTCCTAATGAATGTAAGATTTAATTAAAAATGTGCAGTTTTTCGAAATCGCACCTTTGAGTATTGTTAAGTGAATTGTTTGCTTCACTCGAGGATCTAGAATAAATTGCTTTCCATAAACCATGCCTATCAAAGCAAAAAAATAGTATATGTATTTGGCTAGGTCCGTTCACTCTCTATTATCTCCTTTGGGGGCTCTTCTGTCAAAACTGAGAATACACAGTTCCCAGAGCCTTTTCCGTGAGAGTGTAGCAAGTTCCCCTTCCTACTCCGGCCCCCGCAAGTTTTGCACATTGCGGTCAGCCTCTCTCTAGTAGCGACGACAAGGTGGTCTTCTTGAGTATTCCAGTGAGACAGATGCAGCCCTGTTTAAAGGAAAAGACACCAGAGGACTAGACAGTATTTTATTTTCATAACAAATAAGTGTACTACAACTGATACTTAAAACTGAAGTACTTTCATTTTGATTAGTTGTGAGCTAATCCGACATGGGAATGAGAGAAGCCTTTTGCTCTCTGCTGCTACTGAGAACTTGTGACCTATTGCAGAGTCCTGGCAACAGACGTTTCAGTGACAATCGACCAAGGCAGCAGGTTTGCTGCTAAAATGTCGTTATGCCAGGAGATATGCAATCTCTGATATTCTGAGAGCCGGTTTATCTCTGGTTACTTGACATTTACACCAATATTTTAAAATCAGGTGTATTTTAGACTTGGCTACGCATTTAAAAAAGCGAAGTCAAATGGAAAAGATGTTTTGAAGATGAGAATCAATGTGCCTGAAGTCAACTTCGCACAAGATCTTAAATCAGACCATAATGTGAGTCACAGAGGAAAACAACTAAATTCAGTCATTTGCAACCTGGCTGGTGTAGCTCAGTGGATTGAGCACGGGCCTGCGAACCAAACAATCGTGGTTTGATTCCCAGTCAGGGCACATGCCTGGGTTGCAGACCAGTTCCCAGCAGGGGACGCATGAGAGGCAGCCATGCATCGATATTTCTCTCCCTCTCTCCTTCCCTTCCCCTCTAAAGATAAATAAATAAAATATTTTTAAAAAATCAGTCATTTGCCTAGTATGTTCTGTATAATTTTTTATTAAACTCGTTTTTTTCCCATATGCAAGTTTGTCCTAAAGATTCCAGTCTTCAAAAAGCTTTTCAATACTTATGCCTGGGTGGTCAAATCTGATTGGATAATACTGTGTCAGTGTTCTAACTCTTAAGTCATCTGAAGTGATAATTAACATTTAAAATGTACAGTGACATCATTTGTAAATTCCTTAAAATTTTCTACTTATCAAAATACCAAGTATAATTAGACACAGTTACTGCTTAAATACGATGAAGGCTCTGATTTCGGAAAGTTCCTCTTACCTTTTCATGGAGAGTTAAAGGTGGCAGGCATCTGGCGTAGGCTCTTCGACTTTTCACAAGTCATGATCCACCCGACAAGGACAGACATTCCCAGCCGGGGTTGGTCTTGTGCTGGTAACGATGGTACCATAAAGGACAAATGAGGGATTTTATTTAAAAGTCCAGTATACTTTATACGATTAGTAAGTCATTAATCGTGGAAAGAATAAACTTATAAACCAGTGATCACTGTTGTAACAAAAGTAACTGGGTAATATTTTGGCTCCTCTATTATGTTTTTCTCTAAAGTCTCAGAAGGCTAAATTGCTTGCTGTGTACTCTCCAGAAGTCAGCTATAAATGGTAAAAATGAGCAGTTATCTGAATTCAGCAGCATATGATTTGGGATAAATGTCCTATTATTAGGTTTTAAAGTGAAAAACATTGCCTGCAAAATTCAGTTTGAAGGGAAAAAAAACAGGTAAGATAATTTTGTGCAAATCAGCCCCTTGCCTTAGTTGTGATCTGCAATGTGGAATAATTGCCTGCTCTCTTTCCTTAAAATAAATCTGTTTTACTCTCATTCCTCAGACTAAGCTAATATTTTGCTCTCCAAAGCAAACACTTTATAATAAATATAGAGATGGAAATAAGATAAAACAGGAATCTACAAATAATGCCTTTGGATTTGTCTTAGAGTTGTCAACATACTATAAGCAGTCAAGCAAGCGTAGTCCAGAAAATATTATTTTATTCTAATTTTTTATTCTTATTTTTTTCATTGCTTTTAGAGAGAGAGGAAGGGAGAAAGAGAAACATCTATGTGAGCGAGAAGCATGGATCACTTGCCTCTCGCACACGCCTGGGCCCGGGATCATACATATCAGGACTAGGCCAAACCCACAACCTAGGTAGGTGCCTGACGGAATCGAACCGCAAACCTTTGGCTGTGGGATGGTGCTCCAACCAGCTGAGCCACACTGGCCAGGGCCACAAAAGGTTTTAAAGGTTCCTGGGAGAAGTGACTTTACTGGAGGTGGACCGTGCCCTGCAAAGAGCAGTGTGTCGGCAGCAGCAGAGATGTGTCTGGATACCTCAGGGAGGCTTTTATCTCCCGCACCTTAAACGTGCTGAAGTAAACGCTCTGTATTTGCTACTCAAGTGCAACCTCGAGGCAAGACTGAGACCCTTCTTCCTGACTAAATTATTATCCAAGGATCTTTTGTACCAGAATTTGTAGCACCATTTTTGGTTAGAAATCAGACTTTTTGGACTTGAAGTTGTAGCACTATCTGCCAGTAAGGAGTTGAGCAAGTGTCCTTGACTGAGGCCCGACCTCTGTGGGCTTCGGTTTCCCCCTCAGTAGAGTGAAGGGGGTGGATTTCGGGGGTCACGGAGTCCGTCTTCCAGGGACAGGAAGAGGTAAGTCGCTGAGACTGGTGGGGGTGGTGGAGTGGGTAGTTCCTACGACAGTTTTGATGCAGTAGTATGTCACATGCCCCATGCTGGCCGAACCACCCCTGTGTACAGATGATGATCTGTGGATTAGATGGTTTGTAAGGCCACTTCCAGTGCTAATGTTTTGTGATGTTTTTAAAGCATTATGCACACTGGGCCCCTCACGGCCTTGTGCTTATTTTCCTATCTGTATCTTTTCTCCTCTGCTTCTGAGGGAAACAGTTGTATCAGCAAATTCAGTTCGATATCAGATGGGAGAAAGCTGGTCAGGGTAAGTTTAAAGTCAATGCTAATGCATCGTGAAACCTTTTTTCCTGAAAGAAATTTTATCCTCATCCTTTGGCTTGCCATAGTGTGCCTAACTTAACTTGAATTAGCATTTGTCTTTGTTTATAGTAATATGCCAGTTGGTTTAATCCATAGTAGCTAACAAAAACTTTCTTTTATTCGTTTTAGTACTTGTGTTATATGTCTGTACCTGTTTCATCAAAGTTGTTGGTAAAATACTCAAGAGTTTTTATAGTCACTGCACCAACCTAAATTGCTAGAGCCAACCTATAATCTCCTTACATATGTTTATTTTCACTAACAGGTGGCTTTTTAACTTGACTGGCTTGTTGGTTAGACCAAAACAAATAATACTTTGCATTCCTAGGGCACTTTGCACAGTGATTTCATGTATATTTTCTGACTTAGTCCTTTCGAATCCTAGTAGGCAACCAGAATAAAATGAGGAAACAGATTCAGAGAGGGACCCGGTTACAAATGCAGAACTTCAACTCTGGTCTTCTCTCTGATGACCGGTACCCTTTCCTTCACCTCACCAAATCCCCACTCAGGTGGTATGTGGACTTGATCCAAGCAAATCTGTGAAAGAGGGGCTTGTATTTGTTTTCCTGTATCCTCCACCTGTGCCCGTTTTTTGTATGGGGGTCTTTTTCTCTTCACCCTCCGCCTCTGAGCCTCTGCTCCTGTGTTTATTTTGTATGAGACCCATTGAGCTGGCAGAACAGCCCAGTGCCCCCATGGGATTGCCCTCTCGCTTCAGGACCACCACCGTGATGCCAGCCTTTTTCCCAGGCCTAACTTACCCTGGCCGCACTGCATTTCTTGAGATCAGACCGTTGTCCAGATCCTTAGCGCTTTCACTCATTCATTTTATTTTTAGAGCCTTACTAGGTCAGGCTCTCGGCTGGGCAGTGCTGGAGGAAGAAAGACAGCTCAAACTCCAAAGGGAATTAGCCACTAGAAAAGTGAACATGTCTACACGGAATGGTGGACGGTGTGACCTTGGTGCTATGGAGCCCTTCAGAGTGCAGAGGACACGGGAGAGAAAGGCAGTTTTCCCAGGGCAGTTGGAGGGATATGGAGGATTTCACTGAGGCGTTCCTTTGAGCTAGCCCTGAAGAATGTGTTCAGCAGCAAGGGAAGCAAGGCGAAAGGCGTTTCCTCGGCAGAACCGGCATGAAATAAAGCTCTAGTGGCAACTAGAAATGATTTGCCCTTCCATATTGTCCAAATAACACTAATATTTTAATACAGAGTCTTAAATGGCTTTATGTAAAAGCTATAAGAGGATTTCATGAACTGTGGCCTAGCAGGCAGGGAATTATTTTAACTAAAGAGTTTTATAGCCTCTCTTAACGACATCTCCAAGGTGGCTTCCTTTTATTCCAGCTCAGTGGGTTCACATCCTAGTGCTTTTTGGAATTGACTTTTGCATCTGTTTTAGGTTGCTGCTATCTCATGGTTTCTGTTTTAGAGTTTTCACAGGGCATGCCAGTGTTCGTTTGTAACAATACGTTTACAACGCTTGCAAAAAATTGTTGGTGTTGACGAACCTTGCGCTTTGTTGAAAAGAGTGATCCTTTTATTTGCCTGCCTCTCTTTTTCCATCAACAGTGTGCGATTCCATGCCTCGGGTCTGCACTGTTTTATTTCATGACATTTAATGAATGTTAGAGCTGGCTCTGCAAATGCATGGCCTTAATCTCGTTGCCTGCAGTGAGATGCTTTTAATATTTTCTCCACATGTGAGCTCAGTGTTTTCCTTTAGCTTTTCTTTAATTTCCATGTGGTTAATCCCCTTCTACTGCAGGGAGCCTAGATATTTATAGATTTCCCCCTTCCACTCTATCTTCCATAATTTGCTTTTTACATTCAGCGAACACATCCATCACAATAAATGGTCTTTTCCCTATTAGTATTGACTTGCATTTATATAACCCAGACTCTCTTTTTATATTGTTATTAACATTCACGGTAATTTTCAGTGGCTTGGGAGGCTGGGTATGAGAACTGGTGCAGAGATCAAATGACTTATGTCATGATGCCTGGTTTCAAGTTTTATTACTAAGTCAAAACCAAGGTTATCTGGTTTTTTTTCCCTTAACTGAGCCAATATAAAATGAGAGTATTAAATAAGCATCTCTAAATTATTTCTCATTTCATTAAATGTCCTTGACTTGATAGCCCTTTTTTGCACCAAAGATGCAAAGTATTCCCATTACTAGTGTTGAACATTTTCATAATTGTAAACCCATTTTATAAGCTTTAAATAGCCCCTAGTAGAGTTAAATAGGGGAGTTTAAATAGAGTAGAGTTAAAAGCAGTTAACATTGGCCAAACTTAAATGCCACGGCTGTCTGCTCTCTTGATGTAGTTTAACAGAGTCTAGAATGATGTCGTTTTTAAATTCTTATATTATTTTTATACTTCATTTATATTCTTCTACTGCAGGGTAATTTTTTTCTCTCACTGTGCGTGTCAGCAGTCTGCAGGTGTAGGGAAGGGTCAAATTGGCAGGACTCGTACTGCTGTTTGTAATATTTACTGCTTTTACGGCTTGTGCGGATTTCTCAGAAAACATCTCTCAAAGTAGCACCATGTGCTTCTGAGAGCCTCCCGAACCCGTCATTTTGCTGTAAACCAGAGTCCTGTGCTAACCACTTTGACTGTCCGGTAACCGTGTCAGACGTTAACGGCGTTTCTGTGATTCCAGTTGTATGTGCTTTTTATTTCATAAGTGAACCATTTGAATATTGTGACGTTAGGAGCATTTAATATTTGTTTCAAAATCCTGTGTCTTTGTCAAATTTTTCTGTAGTAAATTCTGTATGTTAAAAATATTTCTTTTTGATTATTCCAGAAGTTCTTGTTTCTAGTTATGACATTGGTAGCTTTTCTTTGTATCTCCAATATAATTTTAAATAGTCAGTTAATTTTTTGCTTTTTAGGGCTCAATCATCTCCACTACCATATTTCATTAAATTGTGGATTGTAAGCCTAATTTCCCTACCAATGCTAAAGTGTCCCTGGGGTCTCTGTGACCCCTGTTGCACCTGGGCTCACGATGCACTGCGCACCAGGAAGGCAGTGATGAGACCGGTTTTAATTTACAAATTTTAATTCGAATTAACTCCATCCTTTTAAAGAGTGAATTAAGACATATTGAAGTTCACTCATCTTAATTAACAAGGTTTCCATTGTTAAGACATTTTTGGCACTCTTTTCTTTGTTTTTGCCAGGCAGGAAAATGTCAAAACTTCACGATGACGTCTCACTGTGTGTGTGCGTGTGTGTGTGTGTGCGTGTGTGTGTGTGTGTGTGTGTGTGTTTGTGTGTGTGTGTGAGGGTGTGTCCTCATATAGTCTGGACTAAGTGTCATCACTTGTTCCCAAATGCTCTTGGCTGTTTTAAAGTTCACATCTACCTTTAAAGAAAAAAAAAATTCACCACTATTGAGAATATTCCAAAGATTTGGCCGAATGAGGCTCATAGAACTGGTTGGCAGATGAAGACCGAAGAAGAACTGGGCTCAGGCATTTGTGCAAGAATGTGGCAGTAAAGGACACAAACGCAGTGGGGTCACGTTGCAGAACGGTATGGTTTAGGACGGCCCTGCCAGCATGGCCTCTGTTAGACTCACGCCCACTGGTGCCAGATGTCCACGGAGTCTTGTGCCACTTCCTTCTGACGCAGTTGTCCCAGGTTCGGGAGTTGGTGCCAGTTGAGCTGCCGTGCCTTGCATCAGGCACCTGTGAGTGAGGCCGTGTGAATTCTTTAGGAAGCACAGCAGTTTCTTACCCAAATTTACACAACAGAAGATTTCCGCACAATTATCTATTGCAAATTTGTTTACATTAAACATTGATATTATAGGTGCATCTTTGGAATGTTTTAATTCCTTAAAATGAGCATGAGTTACTTTTGTAATTTAAAAAGTAGACTAAAGAAATATTACAAAAAATAGATGTTTTTCTTTTGAGTTCCAGGCAGCGTTAACACCTGAGCTCTGATATGGGGTAGACATGCTCAGCACTGATGCTCCCCTAGGCTCACTGCTCCTTGGTCTCCCTGCAGGAGACTTGGTACAGTAACTTAAACAGTGCGAGTTGGTGGGAGGGAGAAATCAGGTAAGCAGGGCAAAGAAATAGTAGTGAAATGTGCACACCTTCCCCCCAGCCCACCCCCATCATCAGTAAAACTGCGCTGAGATCTTCAGTGTCTTCTCTTGTCTGATTTGGAAGGGCAAAAGTACACTAAGAATAATCAAAACAAAACAACAGCAAGGAGAAAACCTGGGAAGGCAAGCGTACTGCTCTATGCTGAGAACTCTCCAGGAGCCTCTCCTGGCTGTGTGACCACTGTTAGCCGGAAAAGTGTGAGCTTAGGGATATTTAGAGGAAACATTTTTCTTCATTTTCTTCTCAAAGTAGAAGGATTAGCAAGGAAAAATATAGATGGGTCAATATAGTCATTGTCCCCTTAGGAAAATTGATGATAAAGTGCTGATGCATCTTTTTATTCTATCAAGTCATTTTCTAATTGGCTGTTCTTGAAATAGTGTTTTTTTCCGTTTGCTCATTCACTTCTATTTTTCTGTTAATGTTCTTTTTAGGAGAAGGGCCAACTCCACCCTGGTGAATGATCAAATGTTTAGCTAGTATATCTTGGTGGAATAAGCTCGTTAAATTTCTTGCCTTTCCTTGCAGTAAGTGGGGGAGTGCTGCTTGCGGCCCATTGCTGCAACTCAGAACCTGTCTTCTGTGAGAGTCACGGAAGCTCCTCTGATGATGAGTCTCCTGTCTTACTCAGAGCTGTGAGCAGCTCTAGTCCCCGCCAACACGTGCGGGTGTGCCGAGCCCCGTGAGCTTCCTATGGCTGCTGCTGCAGGGGACATTGCGACGCTCCTGGAAGTGTTTCTCAACTTCCCTTGAAGCAGTGGTTCTGAAACTTCAGGGCTTATTAAAACCACAGATTTCTGGGCTCCGCGTGGACAGGGTGATTCAGCGTGAGATACAGCCTGACAATTTGCATATCTAACAAGTTTCCAGGTGCTGCTAATGCTGATGCTGCTGGTCCCGTGACCACACTTTGAGAGCCACTGGGATTTTTAGCTGCAACAGGTACGTAAACAGCCTAAGTGAAACAGGGACACCAGCGCAGTGAGGAACTGAGTTAATATTTGTTAACAGCACGGGGTGCAGAGCATTGTGGGAGGAGTCGGGGAACTCTTTCAGGTAAGTGTGTACAACTCCTGCTCCCTGGGATCCTAGTAGCAACTATAAAACAGTGTTTTGGTTTTCTAAGTAATTTGAATAATCTCATAGAGAATGCTATGTAACAAATTTCTTCTCCCTTTCCTTTAAAATAGTACTCTAATAGTTTTTTTGTTCAATACATAAATGCAAAATTACTTCACATAAGCAGCAATTGACTATTTCTGAAGGCTTTGCCTTCAGAAATAAAATAATTTGAGAAAGTTATTTTAAAGTAGAAAAGCTCCAAAAAAAACACTTTGTAAATATGTTGCATTACTAAAAATGATTCTACTGTTGCAATCCATTTGATTTGTAAAAGCGGACTTTGTTTACGTGTTGGACCTATCTTCTAGAAGTGGTTGCTTTTATTAAGATTCCGCAGGTCAGGGGCCTCTGGACCAGAGGTAGGTTATGAGCAGTGTTTTAGACCTGGTTTGGCTTTGGGGAGCCAAAGAGCTTTGGGTTGTCTCAGCCCTGCCATTTAGGCAAATTGTGTACCCTCTGTGATGAATCAGTCTTCAGCTTGTTGACCCTCTTATATGTATGTTTTCTATTTCTTTAGGTGGTGTTCTTTATTATTCTTCACTCTATTTGACTTTAATTTGCTATTTTTTAACTTTGTGTGAGATAAAATCTTAGATTATTGATTATCAGAATTTCATCTTTTCTAATATACATGTGTATAAGTCTATACATTTCCCTCTAAGCACAGCTTTAGTAGCCTCCGATGAGTTTTGATGTGTGTGATTTTCATTATAAGTCAGTTGGTAGTATATTCTATTTCTGTTGTGATTTCTTGCATTTATGAGTTATGTGAAGTGTGTCTTACCATGTAAACAACTGGGGGTTATTTAATGTCCTGAACCTAAGCTTCTTTATCTTTAAAATATAACAGAGTTGCTGGGAGGACTAACTAAGCTAATGTTACCAAAATATCCAGTATATCTGGTATAATATCTGGCAGTCAATATTCAACGAACAGTACTGTTGCTATTATTATTATGTTTTTGTGTGACCCGGGGGTCCAAGGTAGAAAACATAGATCACTTACTTTTCTGTACACTACTTTGGGTTGGAAAAAAACTCAGTTTCTATCCACAGCATATCCAAACCGTCCGCAAGGTTTGTACTTTACAGATTTGCCCGATGGGAGTTTTTGGACTGATGGATTCAGCTATCCCTTTTTCAGGGCTCACTTTCCTGCTTATGTATTGTATAGCAAAAGCCATGGGAAAGTCTAATGCTAGTTTTTATTTAAGTGACTTCATATCCTAGAATCTAAGATATACGTGTTTACGTTTGATAATTAAGATGCATTTAAATTACATATATATTTAATGTAGTATTATTTTAACAAAACTTTGAAAAATTAATGTTGTGTCTTAACATTTGTTAGTGTCTTATAATTGAAGAAATATAAATATAGCTTTTGTAGTTGGTTTTGACCTACCAAATTGATTTTAACAACTCACAAATGGATCATATTCTATAGCTTGGAAATGCTATATCGTAGTTTATTTCCTGGGGCTGGCAAGTTGCTGTATAGGGTTCTGTGAGCCAGGAAGGTGGACAGATAGGTGGTTGTTAGGCATATATTCAGCCAGAGTCACAGTGTTGTCAATTGGTTTGTCTTTGGCCTCTTTGCTCTCCTTTCGGTAATTCTCTCCTACCCCCATCTTCTGTGCCTCCCCCTACTATAAGATCCCTAATGTGAAGAGCATTTGGTAATTACAGTTTTAGTTCAAAGGTTTATAGCACACTTAAACCTTTTGCATTAGTGAGCAATGCCAATGGTTCTGAGTAGTTTCAAACACTTTTCTTCAGGGCTGTCCCATGGGCAGTCTTCCCAAAGCCAGAGGAGATGCTGCAGGTAGGCTGGGGCTGCATCTCTCCCAGTACCACCAACTGCAAGCAGGGACTCTGTCAGGCTGGTGCAGCTTTACTCAAACATGGTGCAGAAGATGGTGGTGCAGTAATCAGTTCCCCAAGGTTTCTTTAAATCAGGTTTCCAAAATGTCTGATTGCTATTTGGTAAAAAATTACCCAGCCGATTCTTCTGTAAAGCCAGGGTTGAGGGCCACTTGGGACATTTCATTTTTCTTCTCAACTTTCTTGGCTAGCCTCTCCCCTAGAATAATTCTGCCCTACATGACCAGCTTAAGGGAAATTGCTTTATATTTCAGTATGAAAAGTCAAAAGAAGTGGAGCCATTTGGGGGGAACTGCCTTGCACGTCTTGCTCCTGAAACCTTTGGAATCTTTGAACAGGCAAAAAAACCTTTGGACCGGGCCAAACAGTCATTGTATTTCAAACAGTTGTTTGTAAAGCTAACAAGAAAGCAGACGTTCTGGCTACCAGGCTGCAAGTATAAGACATTCTTTAGGATTAGCACCACCATGTATAGCTAATGAATAACTTAGCTTATTTGTTCCTGCAGGAATGCCTCCCTTCTATTCAAGTAAATATTTCCTTTCCCTTTTTCATAAAACCCCTTTGCCTTCATTCCCTAATTTGAACTAGTTTTGGTTTCTGCTTGAATCAGTATTCCCAAATAGCTGTTTTTTTAAATCTCAAACACTGGTTTCCACTCACTTTGGCCTTTTATTTTTAGGTTAATGCCACTCTAAGGGACAAGTCTTAAATTGCAACCCCACCCACCCAGGATTTCCTTAAAAAGTTACACATAAAGTTATTGTGTGAACCAGAAATTCTACTCCTAGTTATATACCCAAATACATTTAAAATAAGTGTCCAACAAACACCTCTACACAAATGTGATATTGTGATTTATAATAAGAAAAGTGTATTTAGTCTTCATTTCTGTTTGTGGCACAGAGCTCAAGCCTTTGGAATTTCCTAAGTAATGAGAGCAACAGGATTGTCTTTTGTTATGTTAATAAGGTGACACTGGGAAAGCACTGAAGGATGAGTCTGGTTGCCAGGAGAATCAACCACTCTGTGGCCTCCTGGGAAGGTGGAGGGGTTGGAGAATGAATCGATCACCTGTGGCCAATGATTTAATCAATCATCCCTATGTAGTGAAGCCTCCATTAGAACCCCAAAAGAAGAGCTTCCAGGTTATTGAACACAGAGATTTGGGGAGGGTGGCAAGCTGGGAGACTGACTATACCTTACCCTGTGCATCTCTTCCATCTGGCTATTCCCGAGTTATATCCTTTTTAATAAGTAAAATATTTCTCTGAGTTCTGTGAGCTGCTTTGGCAGTCTAATCCAACCCAAGGAGGGGCCATTGGAACCTGCACTCTAGTCAGTTGGTCAGAAGCACAGGTGATGCCCTGACCTTTCGAGTGACATTTGAAGTGTTTGTGCATGCTGTGGAATATGCTATCCCTGAGTAGATTGTGTTAGAATTATGCTGAATTGTAATCACCCAGGTGCTGTTGGAGAATTGGGTGGTGATGTAGGGAAGAAAACCCACGCATTGTAATCGGGTGTAGAATCCTTACAGTATTCATGAGAACAGTAGCCAAAAGGTGGAAACAACTCAAATGTCTGATAAATAAATAAACAAAATGTGTTATACTCATACAATGGAATATTATTCAGCCGTAAAAAAGGACAAAGTACTGATATCTACAACAACATGGATGAACCTTGAAAACATGCTAAGTGAAGAAACAAACATGAAAGGCTGCATAATAGTATGATTTTTATTTATTTGAAATATCCAGAATAGGTAAATCCATAGAGACAGAAAACAGATTAGTGGTTGCCAGGGCCTGGAAGGAGGGAAGGATGGGAAGTGATTGCTTAATGAGTACAGAGTTTTCTTTTAGGGCGATGGAAATGTGTTGCAACGAGACAGAGCTGATGTTTGCATAGCCCTGTGGATATACTAAAAGTAACTGGATTTTGTACTCATTAAAATGGTTAATTTTAGGTTGTGTGAATTTTACCTCAATTAAAAAAAATGAAACAAACCACAGAAAACAGTACTGAGAATCTGCATAGAGACTCCTTTAACCAAAAATTCAGCCTTTCCCCTTTACTACTAAGAAAATGAAAACAAAAACCAAAACCCTAGGAGAGGTAAATAATGGGTTAGAGAAAAATTTACCTGAAACTACTGAAGCTTTAGTTGGAGGGTCTTTCATTTGCACGGCCCCATTATAAGTTAATTTGGGGGGCCCTTACAATATCTTTGAAACTAAGGTACTTTAGCTATAAAACTTAATAGAGTATTCATTGAGTTGATACAACAAAGTCCTAGATTCTGTAAAATTTACCAAAGTAATATATTCCAAGTTCAATTAGTTAAAACTGCTCATTCCACTCTGACTTCTTTGTTATTTTTCCCTTTGGGTTATGGTGGTAAGGTGGCCACAGGCATGTTTGGAATTCAGCTGAGAGGAGGTCGAATGAGACACATGCATTTAGTTTGGGTTAGCTGTGAGATGTATACGGTGTATGTGGAAGACTTTGGTACCGTGATGGGTCGTGTAATGGTCCCCACTGATATCCAGGTCATAAGCACTGGAACCTGTGAGTGTCTCCTTGTGCGGCAAAGGAGACTGCAGATATTATTAAGTTAAGTATCTTAAGATGGGGAGGTTATCCTGGATTATCTGGGTAGGCCTTAAATGAATCAAAAGTATCTTTTTGAGAAGGAGGGAGAGGTGACTCAAAAAAAAAAGTGGGCAGAGTGACCAGTGATGCAAGATGCTATCTTGCTGGCTTTGGAGATCAGGAACAGTCCCACAAGCCAAGGAATGCTGGCAAAGGTAAGGAAACCATTTTTCCTCTGAAGCCTCCAGGGGGAGTGTGGCCCTGCTGACACCTTGAATTTAGCCCAGTGAAACTGACTTCACGTTTCTGATTTCCAGAACGCTAAGAGAATAAATGGGTGTTGTTTTAAGCCACCACCTTCGTGGCCATTGTTACAGCAGCCCCAGGAAACAGATCCAGGCTGACAGCAGAGGTATTGCTGGCTATGCTGCTGTGAGAATGGCTGCCAGTGATACTCCTGTTGTCCACCGCGTCAGCCCACGCGGCGGGGCGGGAACATGGAAAGACAGAACCAGAGTTTTATCACGATCTGAATGTGTCACACCGTGTCTAGCAATAGAAGCATGTAGCAAGGTTTGAAAGGTAGAGAACCAGAAGTTAGTCTGGGAAAACTACTATTCTAATTTCCCGATTTGTAAAATTATTTACATTGATTTCTAGACAAAATGGAAATTCTGTCCTGTCAGCAATATGTTCAATAATGCCTCATGCCAATTACAAATACACCATATGTATATATTTCTCTTTTGATGGGAAATGTGCAAAATAGAATTGATCAGCATTTCCATGTAGACCCAAACCTGTCGCCACACTACAAGCAGTGTATGTGCGTGAAGTCATTTTTTTTAACATTTCCCTGTGGATTGGATTGTTTCAGCATTTCAGATGCACCTTGTCCTGCTGAAATCCTGTGGTTCCAGATGAAATGGCATGCCTGGTGCCAGCAGTGCAGCAAAACGGCCAGAAGTAGGAAGTGTTCACGTGACTGAGCTCATAGCATTCACTAATGAATCAATGTATGCAGTATAGAAGTTACTGTAAGAGTAGGCAATGTGAGTAATTGTGTAGCTCAACACACTCTAGCAGCATTCTGAAAATGCATTTGAATTGCCCCTGGACAGGGGTTGGCAAACCGTGGCCCGGGGCCCCAATCCAGCTAGCTGCCTTATTTTTGTATAAGTTTTACTGGAATGCATTCATGCCCATTTGTTTGCATCTGTCCCATAGCTGTTAGTGCTATAAAAGCAGAGTTCCAGAGTTGAGACAAACCAGAAGACCCCCAGTACCAAGAGTATTTATTATCTGACCCTTTACTAAAGAACTTGCCAGCTCCCTACTCGTGTGTACCTCTGTTTCAGATGAATTATGCTGTATAAGCTATATGACATTGCATGTTAATTACATATTATGCACGTTATTGAAGAATTATTCACTACACAAAAATATAAATATGAATGAAGTGTCCCTAGGGGAAGCCAAAAATAAAAATGGAAAGAAAGGAGGCCATTAGCAGTTTCTACATATCAAAAACTCGCTTATTGGATCACAATATACACTAAAAGTTTGGATGCTCAAAATCATGACGATAAGAAAAAGAATTAAGAGCACCAAAAATTATGATGAATAATAAAGACAGAAGACATGAAGACGTTTAGGAGAGCCAGGACCTCCTCAAGTAGAAAGGGGACAAGCAGAAGGGAGACGAAAGCAAGAGTAAAGGCAGCTTCAAGTGTGCACAGCGGAGGGGCGTGAAGGCCGGCGGAGCTGCACTACGCTAGGTCATCGATTTAGATAAATAGCCTGAATAGTTATCACTTGTTTGATGAGCAATATTTCATCCAACAACATTTAACTACTTTTTCAGACTCATGATCTCACGATACTTAAAGCATAGAACCAAAGAGAACATACACTGGACAAAACAGATGCTTCCTAATTAAATGTTCTAGGAAAAAAAACCATTATCACATGACAAGGCAACCAAAGAGTATTCAGCCAGCACTGTAGGGATAAAGCCATTCTAGAAACGTATTAGGCAGTTAATTAATGAAATTATTTTCTAGATTTTGTGACATTTATGATTTTCATCGTCTTTAAGGGTTTATCGTTGGCTGTAATTTCTTTTTTCATTTTAAATATTTATTTTGTGTTTAATATTATATATCTGTATCTAAATAGTGTATAGTATTCTATATCAAATATTCTACATATACATTCATATTTGTTTCATATTTTACAAGAATATATTTATATTTTATAATTGCATTCATTTTATATTAATTTATATTTTATATTATTCAGTGAAGGCTAAGTCTCTAGTTTCCTTTGTATTTTGTGGGTAGAAGATTCTCATTCACTGAATATCTGACCATTTTACTTACCTAGTAAATTAAATCAGGTAATATTTGAGGGAATAAATTTAGTTTTAAAAGTCTTAGAGCAACATCTAGCTTATAATTCATTCAAGTAAACAAAAATGGCGCAAGCAGCTTTCAACACCTTGATAAAATGTCATCAAAATGACTTAAATGTGGGATTAGCTGACGTAAGTAGCAACTAGAATTAGATTTAACTTGTACACTGGAGTTGTATGATGGAAGGCTCCTATGGGGACTCTCTTATTGTACACAAAAAGAAATATGAGAAAGGAAAAGGACTTGTGTTTTCCTTTATTTTTCCTGAGGTGCCTTGCTTTGCAAGATAGCTGAGAATAGGTGAGTAATGGGAAAGGAAACTAACAGGGGTGTCCCACCTGTCACCTGCCTGCATGAGGCCAGGATGGCTGAGAATGTGGCCAACACAACATCGTAAATTTACTTACAACATTATGAGATTACATGTTGCAGTGTATTTAGTGTGTGGCCCAAGACAATTCTTCTTCTGGTGTGGCCCAGAGATGCCAAAAGTCTGGACACCCCTGAGAGGATTTAATTATTTCAAAATTGCCCAATTTAAAAAAAAAAATCAGGAATAACTACAGAAGACTTTATTTTAAAAAAGAAATGATTACTTTTTTTAGGGAAAATGGCAATAAATATAGCAAATAGCTGTAAAAAATAATTTTTAAACCTCATTGGGGACTTCTTATTGTGAAGAGTCAGGTTTTGTTTTTATTTCCATCTAGCTTCTGATTTGCTGTTTGTTTGCCTGGTTCCATAAGGACAGGTAACAGAGTGATTTGGAGCGACTGTGTTTCCAGGCAAATTTGATAGTCATCTAGGCCATGATACTTCAGTATTTAACATAAAAAA
Organism: Carollia perspicillata; assembly: GCA_004027735.1. NCBI lineage: Eukaryota > Metazoa > Chordata > Mammalia > Chiroptera > Phyllostomidae > Carollia > Carollia perspicillata. The sequence continues at coordinate 29,187 of PVKM010003952.1, read as the reverse complement.
TTTACTTCCATTTGCAAAATTTGCTTAGATCTCAGCACGCTTACCTTTGCCTTTTGTCATTGATGAAAGAATATGAATGTCTACAGAGCAGAATCTCAGACCACGGAAATTAGAGACAGAGAGATCCTCAGAGACCATCTCTTTTCAACACCCCCCTCTCTTGGCAGATTAGAAGGGAGCTGTCCCCACCCCCCCTCCCCCGCCAGAGAAACGAAGGCTCCTTCCACAGCCCTAGCCTCCTTTGAAGAGGTGAGACTAGCAGGACACCCCCTGGCATTTCCCGTTGCACTTTCCTGCTTATTATCTCTTATGAGCTGGTCTTTAACATTGATTTAGAACCGTTGCACTTTAAATCACGCTCACAAAGCATACCCTTCGGGCAGTCTGATGAAACAGCCTATTATAAAACATCTGAGAAAAATCATCCAATATCCTCTCAGACGTTTCTCAAAACACTTTTATTGAAAACAAATACAATGAAGCAGCAAAAAAATAGCCAGATACACTTTTTAAAATAAAGATTTTGTGACTTACTGGGTTTAATTCTTGGTTTTGTTGTAGTCTCACTTTGATATATTTCATGAACTATAGTGGCAGAACTAGAGCCATGATTTTTTTAAAAAAATTAATCTTTATTGTATCTTTTTCCATTACCCCTAGTCCTTTTATACCATTTAAAAGTCAATTTTTCAAAATAGCTTTAATAAGACCTACTTCACATACATTTAAATTTATCTACTTAAAGTATATAGTTTACTGTTTTTATTATATTCACAGAGCTGTAAAAGACATCACCACAATCTAATTTTAGAATATTTTCATCAGCCCCAAAAGAAACCCCAATTCCATTAGTGGTCATTCTCTATTCCTGCCCATTCCCCTTCCCCTAGCCCTAGGCAACCAGTAATGAATTTTGTGTCTGTGTAGCTTTGTCTGTTCTAGACATTTCATTACAAATGGAATCTTACCATATGTGGGCTTTTATGACTGGCTCTGGTTTCTTTCACCTCGCATACCACTTTCAAGGTTCATCCATGTTATTGCACACACAATACATTCATTACCTTTTATGGCTGAATCATATTTCATTGTGCGCATGTATCACGTTTTATTTATCCAGGTATTGATAAATATTTGGATGGTTTCCACCTTTTGGCTGTTCAGAGTAATGCTGCACAAACATTCATGAACAAGTTTTTGTGTGGCATGTGTTTTCGCTTCTCTCGAGTCTAGACCTAGAAGAGGGATTGCTGGCTGATCTAGTAACTGCGTGTTTACCGTTTGAGGAGCTGACTGCCACACAGCTTTCCAAAGTGAATGCCTGCACTACTTCACGGTCTCCAGCAGTGTATGAAGGTTCCCATTTCTCCACATCTTGTGAAAGGCAAATTTTACAGTTCTGGTGAGCAAAAATTCAGTTATTTATTGAGCATCTCCTAGGTGAAAGGTCCTGTTTTACGTGTTGTGTTTTTTAATAGTATCAATTCATCTGTGGAAAGAAGTTAGAACTTTCCTAAGTGGATTTTGTCCTGAAGGAAGGGGACTATATCTGTCAGTGTCCAGTGGGGAGAGAGGAATCACACCAGTTAATCTGAACAGAAAACTTTTTAAAATTAAATTTATTGGGCTATTATTGTTAATCATAGTATATAATTTTCAAGTGTACAAGATTATAATTTGACATCTAGGTACTATATTGTGTGTTCCCCACCCTAAGTCTTCTGTTACCATGTATGCATGGGCCTCCCCCCCCACAAAATGTGGAATTATCTTCTGGTGGTCAGGCCCCTTGTAGTACAGGCTTGCCCTGCTACGTGAGTGTTCTAGGAACCCATCTGTATCGGTCGGTGTACAAGCTGGTGTTGTTGTGAGAGGCTGTGTTCAGCTTCAGTGAATTTTTTTTGAAGATTCTTTCAACGTGTTTGCCCGTTTCATGATGGGTGATTTATGAGCGCACCTGCCCACACTGTGCTGACTGTCCAGCAGTTTTCAACCCCAAATGGCATGACCCCCATGCCCCATCCTCCCTATTCACCTGATCTCTCCCTGAGCAACTATTTTTTTGTTTCCCTGGATGAAAAAAGTCCCCAAAGGGGAACATCTTGCTGATGTGAAGGAGGTGAAACAAACAAACAGCAGAAGCACTAACAGGCATCAAAATCAACAAATTCAAAAACTATTTTGAGAAGTGGAAAAAAATGTCTTGATAGGTATATTGCATCAAATGGAGAGTGCTTTGAAGGTGACTGAAGTTTCAATGTGTAAGAATAAATACACAATTTTTATAAGTACACATTTGTTTATAAATAAATTCCATTTTGGGGGGGTCCCCCTTGGTATTTTTGAGCTCCTTTATGCATTTTGCCCTCCCCCAACCCCTTCCCCCCGGTAACCATTATTTTGTTGTCTGTATCTATGAGTTTACTGTTGCTTGTTTCGTTAGTTGACTTTTTGTTTCGTATCCTACACATGAGTGAAATCATATGGTTTTTTGTCTTTTTCCATCTGACTTATTTCACTTAGCATAATGCTCTCAAGATCCATCCATGTGGTTGCAAATGGCAATACATCGTCTTCTTTGAATGCCTGAGTCATAGTCCATTGCATATCCACACCTTTATCCAGTCGTCCACTACCGGGCATTTAGGGTGTTCCCATGTCTTTGTCTTGGCTGTTGTTAATAACGCTACAGTGAACATCAGGGTCCACAAAACTTTACAAATAGGTGCTTTTGTGTTTTTGAGTAACTATCCAGTTCTGTTTTTTTATTTTTGAGAAACCTCCATGGTTTCCCATTAACATTTACTGTTGGTGCTCCCAGAGGACCCCTGCATTCCAGACACAGTCCTTGCCTCCATTGGGTAGTAGATCCCTAAGTTCCCCTTGGTAATGAGAGTCAATCACTCCCGCCGATACAGTGACCCTTTTTTTCTGTCTGCCAGTTCAGTGGCATGAGGAGTGCGAGATGGCCTGGTGGCATTCTCTTTCTACAGTTCAGGGGAACCATTGTTAGGTCCGTTGGTGGAAGCACTGCCTCCTTGATGACTTAGATCTCTAAACCAGCCGAGGTAAGAGTTGCTGGGAAGGGAAGCAAAAATCCTACAAATGGATGAGTATTCATACAGAGTGGGGCAAACGTAGGTCTGCAGTTGTTCATGTGAAAAATAATCCAGTAATTATAAATTATAATACAAGAATAAACTGGCATATTCGTAACTGTAAACCTACTTTTGCCCCACCCCGCATAATGAGAAGAACTGCTTTTATCTGCATCCTTTGACCCCCAGGTCCATGTTTTCTGGCTATGGGGAAGGTAGCGCCACATAAAATCTCTGGGTCAAGCATATACTTTATTCTATAAAATGGAATCCCAGGCTTTCAGAGTATTGTCTCCAGCTGGTGCTGAGACTGACTCTTCAGTCAGCGATTCAGTATTTCATTAGCCCAGTTGCTTCTGGGTGATGAGACATGTGATGAAATTAACCCCTCGATCAGAAGCGGTGCTGTGTGAAATACAATCATGTTGGATGAAGCACTCTTCGAGTTCATGAATGGTGGTTCTGACAGAAGCATTATGGGCAGAAAGACTAATCCACATCCAGATATTTTGTGTAGTACAGTGAAGACAAATTTCCATCCCCGCCATAATGAAAGCGGTCCAACATAATCAAACTGCCACCAGGTGGCTGGCTGGTTCCCCTGGTAAATGGTGCCATGTCAGGGGCTCAGTGTTTGTCTTCACTGTTGGCCAGTTAGAAAATCAGCAACAGTGGTGGCCAGGACAGCCTTATTAAGCACCAATCCATGTTGTTGAGCCTCAGCAGGGTCGCTATCCGTGGCACTCTGGCCACTTTGCTCATGGGTCCTTTGAGTAGCTGGGCACAGTGTCTGACTGACATCAGAAAACATGATTTGAAAGGGCCCCTTCTGGAGTGAATGTCCTTTGGTAAGCATTCACCTACAACCCAAATATCTTTATACTATGCTCATTCTAAGAATTCTGTCCAAATACCTCTTCTCATTCTTGGTTGCAACTCAGACAAAGTATTTGGCCACCAGACCTAGAGACCTAGAGTTTTCTTTCCTATTAAATCCTATTTTCAGATAATCATTAAATCCTCAGTGCTCTTATGGTAAATGGGTCTATCTGGTGGTCTTTGGTGGTAAATTGCTGCCTCATGGCATCTGTTCCCTGGGAATCCCATCATGCCGTTGAGATCAGGGGTCCTATTTCCATGGAAGCTCCTGCCATGGTCATACTTGCCCTACCCAGTGAGCAACAACAGAGCTTTTTGAGGACACAGGTGCTCCACCCAGTTTTGTATGTGTCAGTGCCTCAGCGAAGGGAATATGTTCTGGGCCTTCTTGGGGAATATAACTTGGGGAATATAACTGGGTGTTCAGGTCACACATAACAAAGCTTCTCCAGCACTCTTGTCTTCCTAAGTGTTTGTATTCCCTGACATCTCAAGCTCCTTAAATGTAGACTACTGTTGAGACCAAGTTTCAGTCGACCATCCATGTAAATTGTTAGAGCCACTTCTGGCTGCGTGAACTAACATGTTAAATCCATAATTCTAGTGTGTTGCATGGTGTCCACCTGTATCAGTGAGTTTGGCCCAAACATTATACTCCAAACATTATACTCCTTATTCTATCAACATTAGAATCTGCTCCCACATGTATTTCCCAGGTTCATGACAATGAATTTAACAAAATGTTGCAATTTTGGAGAATGAGCTATTTCCTTCCATGTTATAGTGCGTGCCTGACTCCCTGGAGCATGCTGACAGTTAGCTCTTGGTATTGGTTAAGTGGCCACGAGAGACAGTCATAGCTGTGGTGGGTCTCAAGACTTTCCAGCCATCTTCCCAGGTAATGGAATCATAGGCTTTTCAAGCAAAGAAAGGCTGGTGTCCTCAGACAGGAGAGGGCAAGTTACCCCATGCATAAGGAAGCCCTGGGGTGACTTGGTGGTTTCAGGATTGTCAGTGTCATTTCAATACGACCAGGTGTCCTCATTCCACATATGAGGGCTCCATTCTTACTGAATCAGTGCCCTCGCTTTCACCTGAGAAACTTGGTGAGATTGTGAATTCAACTGATGTTGAAAATTCAGCAATCTGCACTGTTAAATTTATGTTTGAATTTTAGCAGTATCAGCCCTGTGGCTTCAATAAGCAAGCAAATGTTTGGGTTTTCTGATGCCATATGGTTAAATAATATTTATTTTGGCTATTATGATGTCTTATGTTATGATATAGTGGTTAGAATACTTTCTGAGGACCACAGGATCCACTGTAAAAATGAAACAAGGCTGCATTTAGTTCTACTGATAACCTGCTGGTTTGATGTTTATGTCTTGGTGTTTTTATGTGCAATGTATTAAACTTTTCCTCCTGACCTCCAAGTAGAGGGCGTTGTGATTGCAGCGACATTTGTAGATGTTTAAGCTTCCTCACAATGCACTGGTTTCATAATGCAATCAAAACAGATAGGCTCAATGAAATAAAGACCATAAATGTCTTTCTGCTTAGTTGGAAAACCTACTGTAGAAGATTAAATATTACCTTCATAGTGAGTATGAATCTCAGTCCACAAATATTGGTGTTTTTCCTACAATCCATCTTCATTTCTGTTACCAATTTCCATTCTGCTATTGCAGTGGAAATAGTCTTGATCAGGCCTGAGGCTGCCTTTTCTCTCATTCCTCTCTTGGAGTCCGGGTCCTAGGGCATGTTGCTAATGTTGCAGTTGAGCCATCTGGTCCTGTGCAATTGTTTGGACTGTTTTCCTATGTGGTCCTGGGTCCTCGGGCCTCGGGGGTTGCTGTCGAGTCATTTCTGATGCCTGTCTATGCCACTGTAGGTCCCACCATGTACGTTCATGCTGTACTTCAGGGCACTGTCATTACAGTCTGCTGCTGCTCTGAAGTGGTGGGAGTCCAGAATCTCTGAACAGATGCAGCCACTCTCTTTCTGGACATTTGGTACCCAGGGACCCTCTTTGTAGGAGGCCCCTCCCCTGAGTCTCTGTTCTCCTCTAGTCCATGGAAACCATTTTTTTAATGTGAACTGGTGGAAAGGTGAGGTAAGAGGTTTTTTTCCTTTCTTGTTTGTCTCAGACACTTTGTAAAACCTCAGTCTTTACTTTATTAGCCTTACAGGTTTAGTTCTCACACCCTTCCTCGGGAATCGATGCCAGGAAATTCCATAGGCCTTACCTGCTTTCCGCCTCGGTTTATTCCTTCCCTAAAGCAACGAACACAGAGCTGATATTCTGCTTGTAAAGGGAGAGTATCGTACAAAATGAACAAACTATAACATCTTACAACTCTTTTTCCACAGTTTAATAAATACATGGATCTTAAAAATAGCCACCTATTTGAAAGTTTACCAAGTAATTAAATTCTAATGATCATAGATTACATATTTATATATAATAGGTTGCATATAAGTGTCATTATTTGTGGCATAGGTATACATTGTAACCTAGTCCCTTTAAGCGTTTTCTCTTTACCTTATTTTTTATTTATTTATTTTTTAAAAAAGATTTTATTTATTTATTTATTTATTTTTAGAGAGCGGGGAAGGGAAAGAGAAAGAGAGGGAGAGAAACATCAGTGTGTGGTTGTCTCTCACATGGCCCCCACTGGGGACCTGGCCTGCAACCCAGGCATGTGCCCTGACTGGGAATCGAACTGCGACCCTTTGGTTCACAGCCTGTGCTCAGTCCACTGAGCCACACCAGCCGGGGCTTACCTTTTTTTTTAAACAATTGAATTATTGTGGTGACATTGGTTCCCAAAGCTATACAGGTTTCAAGTGTACAGCATTTTCTCTTGAACTCCCAGCATTTGAATTGGATTCAGAGCAGAGAACAAGCACAACTCTTAAAAGTGTCAGACATGCCAGATTTCTTTCTCGGCTCCCACAGAAAAGGTAAACACAACATAAAACACCCATTACATTCTAGACACTAAGAATGTGCTTTATGTAATTTAGGCTAAAAAAATTCCTGAGTTATAGAAACTTGTAGATGATAAATGACCTACTGTCCTTTGGAGATGGCACAGAGCAGGGGCAGATTAAAGAATTTAGACATGAAGGCGAAAGCCTTCTGGAAACAACCAGTTTCCTCTTTTCAAGTCTAACTTCCTAGGTAATGTATCTGGAAAATCTTTAAATATCATGCAGGAAGACTTTCAGAATAGGGAAATTATTCAGCTTTCCCTAATCAATGTGGTTTGATTATGTTGAATTGGAAGACAGGTCAAGAATATAACCAATGTAGATACAGGGGGAAATGAAGTGAGCTCATTGTGGACATGGCCTTTTACCAGTTAAAAAGATGATAGTATGTTATTTTGACAGTTGTGGAGTGGGAGAAGCAGATAAGTCTTTCATACCTCTGAAACAGATTTCTCCTGGCCCCTCATCTCCCTCATTATTTGCTCCCAATTCTTTTAAAAGAAAACAAAACAAAACAAAAAATGCTTCCTACCCTTTCTTCTGGAATAATCTTATAGTTGTATTTACCACATCTTCGAGCTTTAATGTGATGTGATAAACAGTGCAAATAACTTATCCTGTGGTGGAATGAAATGACTGAGAACATAACTATCTTTTATAATTTTTTCCCTCTCCTCATTCTCTACCCCTATTGGTTGAGAGTAGCTAGGAGGTTCTGTGTGGAAGTCTGAGTTGCCCTTTCTCCACGAGAGAGCCAGCTCCAGGAGCTGTTGCACTGTCTTGATGCTGAGGCAGGAATAGAAAGCTCGGGGGAGAGGTTGAATCCCAGAGGAAGGATGTTGGAATGCAGAATCCCTGGTGGGGGTGCCTGCTGACTGAGGCAGAGACACTGGTTTTCAGAGGCAGGGCAAAGATGCCAGTGGTGAGTGGATCCTGCGAATCACAGAATTGCCCACCGTGGAATGAGTCACTTGGGTTGGACAATATACTTCAAGATTATGCCACCAAGATAGACAGGATTGGACCAGAGACCCTTCCTCAAATTGATTACAAAAGCCCCTACATTCTTACGTTGGTGGTGGGATATGTGGTGACTTGAAAATGGCTGAGATTGAATTGCCTCTCAATCCTAGTGGGAGAGGGCTCATCCAGTAAGAATTAGATTTAGGGAAGTAAGGAAACATGGCGTTTTGTAGACCCGGAGTTGTGGAACCAATCCATACCCGTTACATTTGTTTCAAAAGCATGAAGAGTAGATTCTGCCTTCTCCCTTTATCTACTTTACACATATAGCCAAGGCAAGGCCAATTCAGGTTGTCTCTTGGGTCAGAAGATGATAAAGAGTCAGAAAAAGTCAACAATTTAACCTAGGAAATGCTTACTAACCACTCTGTTAGTCGGGTAGGTACTACCTGCTGTACCATGTGTATGGGGGGGAAAATGGGATATCTGCTCTTGAGGAAGCAGGAACAATCCAAAGAACTTATAAATTAAATCTGTAATGTCTTAATGACATGATTAAAATATTTGTCTGATGGATGAGAGCAGAGTTGGGGCTGAAATGTCCACCTGAAATATCAGTGCAAAAAAACTAGTGTTTAGTCATGTTTCATGGGGAGAAGAGGACATGTTTAGACCCAAAGAACTGGAAGGGAATGGATAGAGGTCTTATATTCATTCGTTCATCTGCAATGTCAGTTTCCTTGTTATAAAAAAAAAACAGTCATGTAAAAAGCAGTTTAATAAACAGGAATCAGCAAGATTATTTATAATGAAAATGTGGAGATTTAAGATCCAGATGAGGCTGATATTCTGAAGCTCACAGAATTTGCTAACATATTATTCTGCAAAAACAAAACAAAACACAAAAAAACAGAAGATCATAACTTGAAAAAAATATATACATTACCTTAGGAAGAAAGTGAAAACAGAAATCCTGAGCTCTCCTTTAAGGAAAATCAGCTCTGTAGTTCATACCCAGAGTCAATTAATATTGGTTGAGAACATTCATATGCTCTGTGCTTGAGAAACAAATGAATGTCAACATTTCCCAGGAAGGTGGAAAGAATGATTCTCTGGTTATATTCAAATGAAAAAATAAATTTAATAACCCATGCTATTCAACATGTAAAAATCCCAAAGAGGGATTTTTCTTTTCTGAAAGTTTTGTTAGTGAATGGATTGCTTTTGATAGAAGTCCAGGCAGGAGCACAAATAGTCAGAGAGACCTAATGAACCCAATGTAAACAGAGACTACAGTGTTTAAGAATTATCTGCAAATGCCATTCCAACACCAAGAGACCAAGAGCAGAATAGCGGGGGGCCCTGTGCCATGCATTTGGAGCAGAAGACAGAATTCTGTAAAGCCTGGGCGAGTAACCTGAAGAAGATGAATGCAGGAAAGAGCCCTGCCGTGCTGACGTCAGAGCCCCGTCTGGCCCTGCACTGCCTGCTGTGAGCCCTCGGGCCAGTCACATACCTCTGTAAGCTTTCATTCTCTCATTAGAACTCAGGACATTGGCTTAGGCCCTTCTTCAAGTCCTTCAAGTTGAGATTTTTAAAACTCAAGAGCAGGGACCTATTATGATACCAAGTAGTCTTTGTCCTACACTGAACTGTAGGTATAATTTATGAATATTTGAGTCCAGTCCAGAGGTTTGCATATTCACTAAGGAAGAATCAGTTAAGGGCCAAATTTGAGGGATTCAGATCTACAGAATCTGTTCTTTGATACCTGACAACTCTTAGCCAGAAGAGGGAGAAACTCATCTAAAAACTCTGCCTGTAAGTGTCCATGTAGGTATTGTACTAGCAGCGTTGGAGAGAGGAGGGTGTCCCAGCAGACCAGGTGAGGGGGTTGCTGTAATATCTGAACCTACTGAAGAGCCTTAGAAGCATAAATGATGCCTCCTTTCTTCACAGGGCCGTGATTTTCTCTTGCTCTTCGATAGCCGTGAATTGGACCCTATATTTTTTTCCTGTGAAAGAGAAAATTAAGTGAAAATGCTTTACAGAATATCTTACATCAACACACATCTCAACACTAATGACAGTTTTTAGAAAATAGAGGCACAGGAGACCTTGCCTGATAGAGGGTTGAAGATGCATATGACATCTTGGGAGAAAAGTGGCTGTTATTTTGTCATATCCACACACACAATTTTGCTATAAAGATAATTGAAATTTCATCTTTCAAAAATCAAATGCATGGGCACTGGAGATGATGTCACATATAAGCAGAATCTGAATTTCTGTTCCAGCTAAGATGTCTCCCCTCAGGTCCTAGGAGAACCAAGAGGCAATGGTGGGCGGGAGGGCTGAAAGCCAATCAATGAAGTGTGAAGAGTTTCAAGAAGGTAGTGATGAGTCATATCACATGTGGCTGATATGGCTGGGAATTGACCAGTGGATCGAGCAACATGACAGATATGACCTCAATACAAACTTTTTTCATGGTAGGAGTGGTTTAGAAGTAGAAACCAAGTGAATTCAACTCTTCCAAGGAGGCTTGTTGATCATTTGTTATTATACCAGGTGAATTGAGAAGGAGAATTTTACGAGTGGGGGACAGCCTTCTTTGAGATCTGAGTGCTTTTGAGCCCATGGAGAGTCAAGGCCATTTTTGATTTCATCATTCAGGGAAGCAGCTTCCTAGAAAGTTTACACTTTCTTCAAAGGAGATCTCTCATTTGCATGTCTGTCCTTGCAAACAAAATGCATTTTGGAGTACAATGCAAAGCAACCTAATGAAAATTCCTCCCCTTGTGAACTTGAGTTTTGCACATATTGAGTATACATAACAAGTGCTGGTTGGCTTGATTTGGTGCTGGGCAGGATCTCACAAAGAGAGCAATTCAGCCTTTCAACCTCTCCTCCCTCGACTTTCTATCATCAGTTTCCTGAGAGTTTCATGGAATGTCCAGTGACAGCTCTGTCGTCTTCCCTGCCTTGTGGTGACCCTCATCTTGGAACAAATTGGCTCACAGAGTTGCGGGTGGTGGGCAGGTGAGGTGAAACATTGTTTTACTTCAGTGTCCACTTTTCCTGAGAGGACTTTCACAGGAAGGGAGTCTATATTTTTAGAATTAGCATTTTTTGTTTCAGTCTTGTGAACGTTCATTTAAACCTGCTATATTTAGTGAAGGTTTAATTATCCAAGTAGGGAAACCGGTTTCAAGCTGTCACCTTTCTTTCCTTGCTCATCAAAACGGCCCGGCAGCTGAGAATGGCAATTTCAGCTACACCTGGTGAGGGCAATGGACAAGAAAACGCCCACTGCTGGAGTTCCCTGTGAGCCCTGCTGCAGGGAAGTCTGTCTCAGCATCTTCCCCCTCCTGTCCCCTGGGACCTCACTCCCACACACTCTCTGTGGGCGGGGCTGGTGGGGCTGTGTCTGCTTCCACGGCTGGGGACTGGATTCTCTCCCCCCTCTGATATCGTGATGAGATTTTCCAAAATCATATCTGAGTAACAGGATCTCTCTGTACCGTTTACAAGTATGTAAGATGTAGGGGAACTGTGCTCTGTATAATGGGATTTCTTGGAATTTTCAGTGATGCCACTGATTCCTTGAATTCCTCACTTCTTTTGACAGGGCCTTCTCTCAAAGCCATGCCTGGGGATTGATTCAGTTGGGCCAGTCGGAGCTTCAGGAGTTCCAGGCTGCCGCAGGGTGGATGAGCGCGATGCAGGGAGGCTACTGGCAGGAGAACGTATGGGCAGGGGCCATCCAACTGGCGCTAAAAACATTCCGGGACACAAATACAATATTGCGCATGTTCATTCACTCATTCAGCAAGTATTTATTGATTAGCTGGTGGAGAGTCAGGAAGCCTGACGCTAGTGTGGTTGGGGAGATAGTGGTGAATAGGAAAAATCATCCTGATGTAAAATTACAGAGTGAGAGCTCAAAAGAAAAGGGGCGTTTTATGAGTGTTTGACAAAGAAGCCTGACGTAACTGGGCTGGCAAGGGGAAGTGATGCTTGAGTTGAGATCTACAGCACATCTTTGAATGTTGTTTTGTTATAATGTTGATGAGGAAAAAAATTATTCCCAGCTGAGGCCATTGTTATTGCGGAGTTTTCATGTTCTTTCCACGTCTGCCTGGCTTTTCCCCAGGTATTCCGGTTTCCTGCCACGTCCCAAAGATGCGTACATGAAATGAGTTGGCACGTCTACATAGTCCCAGTGTGAGCGTGTGTGGGTGAGTGTGAGTGTGCCCTGCCATGGAAGGGGTCCTGTCCAGAGTGGGTGCCCACCTTGTGCCCTCCTGAACTGCCGGTATAGGCTCCAGCCACCCTCGACCCAGAACTGGAATAAGCAAGTTGGAAACAAATTCTCTTAGTTGTTGTTATACATTTCCTTAAATGTACACATAGCTCACTTTTATCTTAATGTTATCTTAATATTAGAAGTGTCTGGGGTCTTTATTTAGAAGTTTGGTGATGCTTTTGTGACTAGAAACATGCCGTAGGGACTTAATTCCTGCTTATATTAATTAGCCTGTGGTAAAATCAGGTTTGATATGTTATTTAGCTAAGGTCGCTGTTTCCAAGAACCCATTGACAATGCTGAGTGAGGAATTACTGTACACTGGTGATTGCCAGTGTGCATGAGTCTCATGGGGCTCTTGTTAAAATGAAGATTCCTATTTTGGTTCTGGGGTCTGGGAGGGGGCCTGAGATTCTGCATCTCTAACCAGCTGCATGTGGTGCTGATGCTTCAGGTCCCTGGACCACAGTTTGAGTACCAAGGACTCAAAAGGGAGAGAGAAGGCAAAGCAGTGGGAGGCAGGGGTTACGTTTCCTGGGGAGGGACTAGAATATACATACCGTCTGCACGGCGGTCTTCTTGGCCCCACTCAGGCACCACTTGGGCCCGGGTAATGTCATCGTCACCTTCCCTTCCATGTTCAGTTCTCAGGATAGGCATATCCCTGCCAGGACATTTCCCTCCATTAAGGCCGCTTTTGAGTTTACTTTAAGCTTTATTTTACCTTTTGCAAATACTGGGGCTTCCTTTTAAAAGGGAAGATTAAATAAATGTTTTCAATTCTTTTCCTCAGAATTTGCCATCAGAAAATGAACAGAAATATGAATGTCACTTTTCATAAAACTTGAAGACTAACCCTCAAAAGATGATATCTGGGGAAGGGGTGCCAATGCAACGAAGATCACGTGTGGGTGCAAAAAGAGTCCCAAAGGGGGTGGCTGAGGACACAGACCTCACAGAAACCTGGCAGGAAACCGTTTTCTTCAGTAGCAGACCTTCTGAGGGGCAAAGTCCATGATCCTTTCTTTGGAATCTCAGGGGTGTTATCTGCCTGTGTGTGTGCACGCGAGTGTGTGTGGGGGTGTTGCTGGGGCACCTCCGCACCCTATTTGATCCCACAGAAAAGTGGAGAAGACAGAGCTGAGTTTTAAAAAGGTACACGTAGCAAGACCACATTTGGTCTGCCCCCAGTGAGGCAGGGTGCCTCAGGCAAAACACGGTGCCGGAGTTACAGGAACAGACAGAAATACTTCAGTAATAGGAAACTTTAACTCTTATCGCTTAACTACTGACAGAGTTAAAAAAATCAAATAAGGATATGGACTGTCTGAATGACGTTCAGTAAGATAGCTCTAACAGACACACATCAGCTTTCCACTCAGAAAACTTTATGATTTCCTTTGAAATAACAGTGGAGCAGTCACACAAATTAACTACACATTAAGCCACAGAGAAAACTGTAATATATTCTCCCAAGTAAAAATAGGCAGTATGTTCTGATGACTGTAATAAAATCAGAAATTAAAAATAAAGGCAGAAAAAAAAGCCTTACCTCCTGGAAATTATACTCTTTAAATAATTACTGAAACTGAAACTGCAGAATATTTAGAAAACAACAGTTGGTAACAAATTACAAAGCATGAAAGGGACCTTTGTATGCTCGGAAAGACTGATTCTAAAGTCTGTACGGAAGACTGAAGGAGAAGGAACTGCCAGGACAGAGCCCCTGAGTCGGAATAGCACTGACGCACAGACGCCCTGGCGCACGCGCACCACGACGCTAAAGGGTGGAGGTGCCCTGGAACCGGGCACCGAGAGCGCATCAATGGAGCCGACAGAAAGTGCCTTTCTTCTTGTGGATCACAGTAAAAAAAAAAAAAAATTGAAAACTACTCTTCTGTGTAAGTCATGTAAATTTTCTATAAAAATGCATACATACTTGTATAGAACAGCTTTGGAAGTATATTCACGAAACTAACAGTTGTCGAGTAGCTAAGGGAGAAAAGTAGGGGAGGGGTGTTACATTTGACAGTATTTTCTTGTATAACTTTGGAGTTTGTACCACTTATAGTATATCTCTTCAGAAAACTCATTTTTTTGGTCGAACCCCACACAGGATAGGAGTACAGTAGAACAAGCGAGGCGGGTGTGGAGTGACCTGCTCGCGTCGCTCCAGCGAGGGCGCTGACTCCTCAGTGGCCTGGGTCTGGAAGCTTCCCAGGCCCCGAGCACCTTGAGAGGCGTCAGAGACTCCGATACCAGAGTAGACACTCAAATGGTAGAGTTTCATCATTTTCCAAGATTTCCCCCACTCTGGCCTTTCAGCTCTTCATTCACTCCCCAGAGGGAGGCCAGGGGCTGGCTTGGATGCAGGGCTCTGGCCATCAGCTCCATCAGCGATAAAACCCGAGAAGCTGTCCGGTAACCCTGCAGTGCACGTAATGGCAGGGTGAGCCTCCTCTTGGTAGCTTCCTGCTGCGACCCCTTCCTGTACAGAAACTCCAGAGCCCCCAAATCCCTGCCTGTTTCCCACATCTCCGAGAGTGAAAGAACCCCTTTTTTCCCCCCTGCGAAAACATTGCAGTTTATTGGCCAGCACGTGGAATGTTACAAGTGTATTTGACTTCGGTTTCAGATGGCAACTCAAACATGGGTGTGTTTATGTTGCCCTTTATGAGTATTCCCATCGGCAAAGCCTTTGATAACTAGCTGGGGCAGTGGCGAAGCTGAAAAAATTCCAGTCTTAATTTTTTTTTTTTTTTTATTCTGTCCCCTTTGAGAAAAGGCTGTGAAAGCTCTGGGAGGTGGCTGAGTCTTGAAGGCCAGGGTCTTCTTCAAACATTTGCTGAGAATCTACCAGGAACACAGGTAGATCTGTACTCGGTCAATATGTACACAGTTGTCCTGGGAAGGAAAGGAAGGTTCAAAACACGGGACACCCTTGGGAAAGTGCCCTGTCCCCAGTTCCCTGGACGGCCAGAGCAAGAGCCGTCTCCACAGGAAGCAGGACTAGCACTCGACTTTTGACGTGGGGAGCACCCCAAAAAGTCCAAGCTCCTGTGTGCTTCGGTTGTAACTTTCTGTCTTTTAAAAAAATAGAAAACAGACTCTTCTTTCAGCTGCCAGCCTTCCAGTTTGTTATAACTAACTGAGAAAAAAATAATCATTTTAACTTCATTCCTAAAATGAGGTAAGCATGGATTGTAAATAGAGAACTTCCTCAAATGAAAAAAATTACAACTGGATTTTCCCTTTAAATATATTTTGCTGATTTTTTTCATTCTAGGTTCTGTGGAGATAAGGAATCTGACATTGTAAATTATTGAGCTGCGCGTACAGCAGCAAGAATGCTTTTCTTAAAAAGTCCTCTTGCTCAGTCCCTTCCTTGCTCAAAGCTAATTAGCTGCCCACATCATCTGCTTTCCACAGCCCACTATTCGGAGCCCTCGCTGTCATTTCTGTTTCCTCCTCAGAGTTTCCTCTCTTCCAGCAGAACTGCTGTTTCTTTCCTCTACCAACCAGTTGTGTGTCTAAGCACAGTCACTGGGGTCTTACGGTCCTGTTGTCCTGGCCCAATATGGGGTGAATCAGAGTCAGGGTGATGGTGTCCTATGACAGTTGAAAATAAAGCAGCAAATAAGTTTGACACTGAGAGTGACCTGCATGGGGCTCTGTTGCCCGTTACTGAGAAGTGAAAAGATAGTGGTGAGCAAGCAGGTTCTGTGCTCACATTGTTGCCACATGACTGAAGGAAGGAGTATGTATCTTTCAAGATCAAAAATATACATTTTTTCAAAGATACTGTTGCATCCATCTGTTTTCCCCCTTCATACTGAATTTATTTAAATATTTCAAATAACACTAGTGGAAAGCATATGATTTTTTGTGGCTATCCAACATGCCACAAATGCCATTTTTGTGGCCTTTTTTTTTTTGGTAACTTAAGGATTTCTAAGGCACTTTCTAGCTCTGAAAATCTCATGACCTGTGAACACGTGCCCTTCTCAGTCACTCAAGAAGCCGTTTAGAGCAAACTGAAGGACTTATCTGCTTTATCTGGGCTATGCTTCCTCCTTTCGACAGCCATCTCCTCCACCGAAAGTATTCTTCTGTGACATTTCTGACCAACCATGATCCTCTTAAGTTCCCTGCCTGAGAGGAATTATTCCGTTGGCACTGGACCCCTTCATGCAGCCTGGGAGCCTCCTTATCTTTAAGGTATGGGCAACATATAGAAGAGAGGAGCCATGGTGGTAGGTGGAGCAGTAACAGTAGTAAAAACAAAATAATTTTAGGGTAAAAATAGCAGCTCCCATTTCGCACACTTTTGTGTGCTAAGCATTCTGTGTTCATTATGTTACTAACTCTTCACAACAACCTAAAAAGGTGGTATTATTGTTATTGTTTCTAATCCTCACCCAGAGATATGTTTTATATTTATTTTAGAGAGAGAGGAAATGGGGAGGGGAGAGAGAGAGAGAGAGAGAGAGAGAGAGAGAGAAAGAGAAAGAGAGAAAGAGAAAGAAACGTTGGTCAGTTGCCTCCTGGCCAGGGTGAAGTGGGAATTATTATTTACTCTGTTTTCAGAAGTGGAAACTGAGGCTTAGCGAGGGTTACAGAACTTGCTGCAGGTGGTGACGAGTGAGCCAGGGTTCAAACTTCAGCCATTCGGCTTCCACAACTCATGGTTTTGCCACCACTCATAAATGTTTACCTGTGCATATTCATATTCATATTGTGTTTATCTGAGTCTGTCCCATTTTTCTCGTGAGATTCCTGGAAGTCAGGTCATGTCTCCTTTCATTCCTTTATCCCATGTCTGAATGCTGTAACCATAAATGAGCAAAGAACTTTACTGACATTACCTCTTAGGGGAAAAGAATTCCCGAGCACGCTGTAACTCAGCTGAGTATCTGAATCGGAAGGAATTTTCCCCAATAGCAGGGTACATCCCACAGGCCATCCAAGTGGTGTCAAAGGTTTTGAAGACTTTGTTCAAGCTGTTCCCCCTTGTCATTTCTTGGCCATACTTCTGAGTGCTTAAATTGGCTGACAGGGATTTTGAGCTGAAGAGATACAGGCAGCTCACTTAGAAGTTATGTTAATGGCTAGTAAAGATTTTAGAGTCATTTTCAAAACGATAAGATCAGTACCCTAGGACTGAGTTATTTTGCTACATTAATTTCAACTTGTTTTAATGGCTTTGGCCTCCTGCTTAATGCCGGTTGAGGCAGCAGATTGATTCCCTGTAAATAGTGGCTTGTCGTGTCTTGTTGCTTAGTTCTAGGTTTTACGACATACCAAGATAGATATTTATCGATTAAGCAAATTCCTGCACTGTGTCCTCTAAAGCCCCCGGGGGGTTAGTGTTTTACTCTAGCCTCTCCAAAACTTTTTATGCAATCAACTGATCAATAAATGTTATCTGTGATGATTCTCGAGTGTTAATTTTAGATGTCTTAAGACTTACAGTCTCAAGAGTAGCTTGGTTATTAGGTGACTTTTGGGTTGTATTATGTCAGAAATAAACAGGAAGGAAGATTGTTAACAGTATCAATTTGTGAGATATTAAAGATACCCAGTTCTTTCTTTAAATCGAGCTGCCACGTGGTACTTCGTTTCTTACTCTCCATCTGGGTCAAGAACAAGCTGCGACTCCTATTTATTCTTCACCTCTCTTATTCAGGAAAATTTGAGAATTTCTGGGTTTCGGTTCTCTCTTTTCATCTTCTACCATTTTTGGAATATGATTTTAGGTCTGTCACCTTAGAATGAAGTGCCCAAAGGGAGGAAAGACAAGCTACATGTGGGAGTTACCCATGGTCACTTCCTCTTCCTCGCCACGGTCACTGGCCCACCACTCATTTCCTTTTCTACTGCCCTGACTTCCTGTTACACAGATCCTTTGGAGGGCGAGCAAGTACACGAGTTTTGGCATCACACTGTCTAGATTGGAATCCTTTGTGTGACATTGGGCAGGCTTTTGGGATAATAACACCTACTTTAGAAGGTTGACATGAAGATTCATGTAAATTCTGTTGGACAGTGGTGTCCAACTCCTAACTCCTAGTGAGCGGTCCCTCGATGTTAGTTATGATTTGTTTCTTCCTGAGGTTCTTTCTGTTTTCCTGGCCTACTACTTTTACCCTTTATGTTCTATCTAAGGTGGTTAGATTCATCTGCACACAGTGTGTTTTGATCTTATTACTAGCTGGTGAAGAAAAAAGAAAACCTTCAGTGGTCCCCCATGGCTATGCAATCAAGTTCAAACTTTTCATTATGATGTTCAAGGTCTTCTGTAACCTCACCTGAACCTGTGGCTTTGACTGGCACCCAATTCTTCTACTTCTTAGGATGCTTTGAGTCATAGTCAGTAGGTTGACAAGCACTCCGGTGATTCCGATAAAGTTTGTCTAGAGGACAATTTGGGAAATGTTGCTTTAGTGTTACCCAACATGGTATACCTGCTGTATGCATTGTACATTTTCTGTGTACATCATAATTCTTTATATTTAATTGTCTCAAGGGCAAGAAAGTTGTCTTTGTGCAGAAAAGAATTAACACAGCTGGCGTGAGGCTGCCACCCTTAGAAAGTCCTGATGGTGAGGTCGGCCCTTGGCTGACATCTACGGGGCTGACATCTACGAATCCCGTCCTCAGAGTGCTCTCTGTCAACTGGTAACTGATAAATGTGGTTCGCTGTGCCTAGAGTTTTGTGTGAACAGTGGTTTATGCTTGAACACTTGTTTCCCTCTGGAGTTTAATTTTTTTTAATGTTTTAGGCAGAGAGTGTCTACATGCCCCGGCCCCAGGAAAATCCTCGGGCACTGAGTGCCTAAGGCACTTCACTAGGCTGACTCATCCCGTGCATGATGCTGCATTTTTGTTGCCAGAGGATGTGTTCTCCGTGTGATTTCTCCTGAGAGGGAGACAGCACCAGGAAGTCTATACGTGGGATCCCCTAGACTTCACCATACGATCTGGTCGTGTGTCCTTACTGCATCACTGTAAGCAACTGTAGCTGTCAGGTCAACTGTAAGCTGAGTTGTGTGGGTTCTTTTAGTGACGTTCCAAATGTAGGGGTGACCATGGGTGCCCTGACATAGGACCTTTCTGAAACAACTCTTATAGTAGATAGTAGGTGCTCAATGAGTATATTGTGATTGAGTGTTTTAAGTCTCTTCTTAAAAATATTTAAAAGATTATTACAGTCAAAGTACAATATTAATTAGTTTCAGGTGTACATCATAGCGATTAGACATTTATGTACCTTACGAAGTGCTCATTCTCAAAATTCTAGTACCCATCTGACACTATACATAGTTATTATAATATTGACTATATTCCCTATCATGTACTTTACATCCCTGTGACTGCTTTTATAACTGACAATTTGTGTTTCTTAATAACTTCTCCTTTTCACCAATTTCCCCAAGCCCCATACCATCTGGCAACTATGAGTCTGTTCTCTGTATCTATGAGTATGTTTCTATTTTGCCTATTTATTTATTTTGTTTTTGAGATTCCACATATAATCATATGACATTTGTCTTTCTCTGTCTGGCTTATTTCACTTTAGCATAATACCTTCTAGGCTCACCCATGTTGTTGCAGATGGGAAGATGTCATTCTTTTTCATGGCTGAGTAACATTCCATTGCATATATGTGCTACAGCTTATATATCCATTTTGCTATTGGTGGACACTTAGGTTGCTTCTATATCAGGGATATTGTAAATAATGCTCCAGTGAACAGAGTGCTCATTAGTGTTTCGGGTTTCTTCAGATAAATACCGAGAAGTGGAATTGCTGAGTCATACGGTAGTTCTAGTTTTCATTTTTTGAGAATTCTCCATACCGTTTCCACAGTGGCTGCACCAATTTACAATCCCACCAACAGTGCACAAGTGTTCCCTTTTCTCCACATCCTTGGCAACATTTTTGGTTGACTAATTGATGATAGCCATTCTGACAGGTGTGAGGTGATATCTCATTGAGGTTATAATTTATATTTACCTAATGATTAGTAATGTTGAGCAGGTTTCATATGTCTATTGGCCATCTGTATGTCCTCTTTGGAGAAACATCTATTCATGTTCTCTCAGTTTTTAATCAAATTGTTTTTTTTTTATTCTAAGTTATATGAGTTTCTTATATATTTTGTATGTTAACCATTTATCAGGTATATCATTGACAAGTATCTTCTCCCATTCAGTAGATTGTCTGTTTATTTTGTTGATGGTTTCCTTCACTATGCAAAAACTTTTCATTTGATGTGGTTCTATTTGTTTATTTTTTCTTTTGTTTCCTTTGCCCAAGGAGGCATATGCAGAAAACATCACTAACAGTGATGTCAAAGAGTTTATACCTATATTTTGTTCTAGGAGTTTTATAGTTTTGGGTCTTACATTTACGTTTTTTAATACATTTTGAGTTTACTCTTGTATATGGTATAAGAAATCGACCCGGTCTTATTCTTTTACATGCATCTGTCCAATTTTCCCAACACCATTTATTGATATTCTAGCCTCCTTTGTCAAAGATTAATTGACCATGTAGGTGTGGTTTTATTTCTGGGCTCTCTCTAGTGTGTTCCATCAATTCATGTGGCTGTTTTTAGGCTAGTACTATGCTATTCCGATTACTGTGGGGGATAATAGGGGAGCGAAGGGGAAGGGTCACAAGGAACATGTATAAAGGACCTATGGACAAAGACAATGGGGCAGGGAGGATTGAATGTTAGGGGGTGGGGGTGGGTAGGGTGGAGGAGAGTAGTGGGGGGATAATGGGGACAACTGTAATTGAACAACAATAAAAAAAGAAAAATTATAGTATATTTTAATATCAGGTAGCAGAGTGTCTGTCATAAGCCTCTTAAACATTATGAAAGCTTAAAAAACTTAAGCACTTTTTCTTTGTGTTATTTCCTAGTTATTTTGGTATCTTTAAATGCTGTCTATGTAGGAACAGGCCATTATTTATAATGTGCGATAATTTTGAAGTGCTCTTCTTTCACTGCCTACAGAGAGTGGTTCTGGTTTCGTTTATTCGATTTTTTTCTACCTCTAAATTTCACGCATGGTTTAATATTGCCTCACCAGTGTTCTGGGCTTTTGTGATGTAGAATCAAAGGAAAAGAGGACTGGAAGGACTGAGGCTTGAGGACCAGGTCTGGAAGAGGGGATTTGGTGGGAGGATCTAAGGAAGAGAGGTACATGGGAAGGGCTTGAGTGATGTGAAGAAACCACTTGAAAAGAAGAGGGTTTTATGATTTGTTGCCGTGGACTAAGATTCCCTTTCACAATGTCTGAGAACTGGAAAAGAAGACTTCGTTATTCTGAAATGACTTCTTCGTTGCTGAGTTGTTTTTCTTCTGTAATGACCCATATCTAAGACCAAATCATGGCTCACAGTTCAGGTCTTCAATTTTTCATTGATTTTACTTGAGGACAGGAACCATATTATTTGTAGTTCTAAATTTAGCGTGTTAAATCCTGAGTAAGTTTTTATGGTATTGACTGATTGCTTTATTCCCAAGCATTTATTGAATATCTTTGATATTCCCTGGTGTGGGGATAAGGAGATGAACAAAAAGAAGTCCACATCGCAGAGGGGAGGCTGACTTGCACACATGCGCGCGCGCGTGCGCGCACACACACACACACACACACACACAGTTTCAGTCCCCTGTGGTCAATTCTAGTGGCACGGTGTGAGAGCCCAGGGGAGAGTGTCCCTCATGGCTACCACAGGATCATTCACAACTAGGCTCCCTGGTGCCCAAGGCAAAAGCAACCTAGTTCTTACCTAATTTAAGTACCAACTAGAACAGTTTGAAGAACATGTGCATGGCATGTGTAATGGTCAAGTAAGTCTCTAACAGAAGGGCGCTCACTGACTTTCTGGAGTTCCTGCAAGAGGCTTTTGCAGAAGAATTTTCTAAGTTCCAAGGTTTAGACCTCAGCCTTCCAGGTGCAGAGACTTGATTTTGTGAGCGTACTGATGCATATTAGGCAGCTAATGAGAGTGATGTATCAATGATCATGATAATTTGTGATGACAAAGACGACTGTCTTAAAAAACAAAATACTCATCAGCTTGACCATAATATTCTATTTCAACTGACAAACCTTATAGCAAACCAATCAATAACCAGGCTTGATGAGCACAGAGTCAGAGCTACATGTCTTAGGCTGGGGTCAAGTAGGACATTTACCTCTGTCATTGGAATAACCTTGGAATAGAAATGTCAGACTCATTTCTGAGTCTGCTGGCCAAAATAATATGCTGGCCAAGACTCTTTTCACATGGAAAGATCTGGGGTGAGCATTACCTACATTTGCCTCTATGGTCTTTCTTTCCTATGATTATATGAGTGATAACACTCTTCGTCTTGAGTCCTTATTTTAATGATGTGTTTTCAGTGGTATTGTAAGGCAACTGTCTTTAAGGTGACAAAACACATGGCTATTCTGGTTGTTAATTTTAAATAGTTCGAATCATGAACTTTGGAGGGTGATCTAACTTCCATTTGGGGGTTTGACGGAGGAGCGGTGTCTCACAGCATTGTTCACGCATGTTCTGGAAAGGCAGCTCGGATACACGTACCCTGCATTTCACGGCATTGGGGAGTTTCTCATCCCAGCTTTGTCATTAACCAGCTGTGTATCCTTGTGCATCACTTAACATCAATTAGACTTATCTTTCAAGTGAGCATGCTGCTAATCAAGCCCCAGCCATCTCCTCAGAGCCATAACCCTGGTTGCGTCCCTCAGTTTGCGGCTACAGGCGCTAGGATGGTGTGCAGTCTTGTCCCGCGACTACAGACAGCAGACTGGCAGCCCATTAACAACGGTTATCTAGTGGTGCTGGTGAAGCACATATGATGGATTTTTCTCATTGTCTAATCATCAGTTTCAGTGGCTGGTTTTTTACCTTTCTTTGGTTGTTGTATACTTAATTTCCCTAGAATTAATGAACATTAATAATTTTTGCAGATATCTTGGCACTTACTAAAATGGAAGGGCCATCCATTATCAGAGCAGCCACACTGGTTGGAATCACTAATTCACAGACTGTACATTTTAATTTCATAATCATCAACACTTACCTGACAGTGAGTAACTTGTCCAAGCTCACACACCTAGTTGGTGGTAGAACTTCCATAATTTTGCAATTTATATTATTTTGCTTATATCTTACTATTTTATTTGCATTATGTGTCACTCTCTCTGATACGTTTATTTAGTGCAGGCCTCTGTGTCTTTGCTATTTTTGTACCTTCATTGCCTAGCATATGACCTAGGGCTTAAAACTTGGGTGATAATAATAAAATAGAAAAAATTTAAGTTTCTTCTTGGGTCCTCATCAATGTTTCCACCATGATATCATATATGAAAACAAAGAGCATATTCATTATTTATTCAGCACATGCTATGCTTGAGGCATAACATAGGTGCCGTATTGAACACAGATCATAAAGATGAAGAAGTACTCTCCTGAAGATACAGAGACCGTAAGGTAAAACATACAAATGGCTATAATGCAAGATAGAGTTAAAGTGCCCTGAAGAAGATACAAATGCCTCATGGCAGCAAATGAGAGAGTGGAACTGTCACACACTGTGGGGAATGGGAGAAGGTTTCATGGAGGAGGTGACTTGAGCTGAACCTCAGAGGAGCGTCCGAGTTTCAGAGATAACAATGAGCTGATAGAGTGGGAGGGCAGGGTGGGCAAAGGAAACCATAGGAAATGGGAAGGTGAATCATTTTTGGAGAAATGCAAGAAGTCTCAGCTGTGAGGGGGCATGTACATGTGTGGAGGGAAATGCAGTGAAGCAAGGATTAAAAGGCGAGTTTATTCTTAGGCAGCTTTGCCTAAGAGTGACAGCATGGGTTATTCTACAGCAGGGGCTGGGCTGGTTTTGCGGGGCAGGAGAATGAGTCAGGGCAGTGAGAAGTTGGGAGGTGATTGCACCAGTTCAGGAACAAGGTAGGGAGCAAGTCAACCACAGGGTGGCAGCAGAGACGAAAAGGAAGGGGCAGTGTGACAGCCCTGGTGAGGGACAGACGAGGAAAATTCCTGAGTGACAAGAGCCAAAGGTGAAGATGTCATTAACAGCATGTCTTTTGTACTTACCACAACTTATTAAAATTGGCCACATAATATGAACACAATCTCCTCATCAGGCTGTGAGCTCCTAGAGGACAGGGCCCATGTGATCTTCATCTACTGAAATGAACATGGCAGGTGATTGGTAAATGCTTGCTGGGCAAGTGAATGGAAGTCAGGAGATCTGGCTTGGTAATGGCACCTGGGCTTTTGGTGCAAATAATATGCTCCTTTTGGGACATCCCGGAATTGGAGATGTGGTCTATTTTTCTGATGTAGTTTTTAGGAATAGATTACGGAAAGGACCGGAGAAGAGTGACGAGCTGATATATGAGTGAAGGCAAAGTAAAGAGTAGAGAGATGGTATACTTGAGTACAGAGAAAATGCAATGCCTGCTTTTAAGACGCCAGGTGAGGTTGGAGAGAGAATGCGGCATGGCATCAGGGGAGACTGGAATGTGGAGCGGAGCCGGGACGTCGGATGGGCCGGTGAGGGTGGGGGACATTGTGGGCTGTGCCAGCTGGAGGGAAGGGGAAGGGGAAGGGACAAGGAGGCGCGTGTGCAGGCTCTGGAGTCAGAGTGCCTGAGTTCAAACACTGGTTCTCCTACTGAGTCATCATGTGGTTTCGGGGATTTCACTTTCCCTTGCCTCAATTTCCTCTTCTGTACGATGAGGATAATAATACCTGTGTAAACATGTGTTCTGAGTGTGCAACAGCCTGGAATGCAGTAAGCACTCCACAAACATTAATTACTCTCTTTCATATTGAAACCCACTATGACCACTTTGTAAGCATTATCCCATTTAATCCTTAATCTCTATGTAGGTAGGTGTTATTATCTTCTTTCCACAAATGAGGAAACAAGTGCAGAGACATTTCATAACTTGCTCAGATTCCCACAGCCACTTAAGCGATAAAGCTTAGTTAGGATAGGTCTTTCCCCAGTGCCTCTGGCACCCAGGCTCCGGCACTTGCTGCCGGAACACTCTGCCAAAGCACTAGGTAGCTGTGGTGAGACCACTTGTGAACAGTTTAGATTTGATCAGCATTAGGGAGATGCAGCAGGCTTTGGAGTTGGGGGGATAATGTGAGCAATCGTAGGCTGGGAAGACTTATCTGGCCATTCTGTGAAAGAGGGCAGGCATGAAGATGGGTGCTAGGCATCCAGACCAGAGGCAGCTGAGGACAATGACAAGGCACGGCAAACCTGAGCCAAGCTGAAATAGGAAAATGAGCTGAATTTGTACCTGATGCAAATGAGATGCACCTGTTGGCGCAGGCTAGCCACTGACTGAACAGTCAGTTTCACGTGGGGATGGAGCCTGGCTTTCCAACCCGAAAGTTTCAAACCCAGGACTCTAAGGAAACAGTGATACTGTGAACAGTAATGAGAAAGTTGGGAGGGGAGTCATGTGAGTGCTTGCCCTTTAAGACAAGTGCCTTTAGAGGAACCAACTCAGAGAAGAGTGTCAGCATCCAAGTGGGCACTTGCTTGTTTTTAGTGGCAGTTTGGGTATCCTTTACTTCACTGTCAATCCAGCCCTGCTTTCCTCCCTCATCTGGGAAGGAAGCTGATAGGTTGTTCCTTTCCTTTGGGAATAGGCTGTTTACTGTACATAACTGGCAAATTGATAATGTTACCTCCTTTCAAAAGGGGGTTTACACCTCACCGTAGTTCTCACTCATAACAAGTGTAGTGATTTGCTTTGGGGGAGTTAGGAAAATCATTTCTGTTAACTTCCTGTTTTCTATTTTGGGCTTCTGAGCAGAACTTCCCATTTGAGGGGGACCAAGCAGAAAACACAAAGCTGGAATTTTCTCCTGAAGTTGGTCTGCCAAGGGATTCACGTAAGTTCATGGTCTGGTGTTTGTCTCGCCCCACTCTCTAAATCTGCCCTTTAGATGCTCTGGTCTCCATACTCCTGGGAATGAAATGAGGGAAGCATTTTGGTCTCTTGCTGCAGGTTGGTCTCAGAGGGCGGGCACGAAGTGCAGAGCTCAGGGAGCTCAGGGGTGCGAGCGTGCTGCTCAGATTGAGCTCTTGATCAGCTTGGAGATTATAGTGGCTTCTCCCTTTGAAAGTTCTGAGGAATATTATATTTTGAATTACCTTCTTTAGGTTTCCTGTCTGAAAATTTTGCTTTACCTTCTAGTGTCAAAGGATGAGGGAGGCAGATCTTTTTAGTTTTTCCTCTTCCCCCTTTTCCTTCTTTCTCTGTTTATAATTTAAAATGATGTTCGCTTTCATGATGTCATTTGCTTCCTTTGTAGCACCCTAGGAGGTGACAATTACAATCCCCATTTTACAGAAGGTGAAACTGAGGTTTTAGTGACTTGGCCAGTTTCTCAGTTAATAACAACCCTGAGACTGAACCTTCAGTCTTCTGTCTTCGAGTCTTTCCTATCTTCTCTTTCCCCACACCACACGGCATTTCTGGTGGAGGTTGCCGTGTGCACAATGCTAACAGAAAGGACAGAAGGTCATAGCTGGTCTGGGAAACCTGAGCAGATCTCATCCACCAGAGAATTGTGTACCCTGCCTAATAAAATAGCCAGTGTTAACTAAATGTATTGCCACACAATTCTTCAAGCATACAGGGCTTTGGGTCTTTTCCGTATGTCACAAATGGCATTTGAGCTGAGGATGGTAGCAAAAGACACGTTCACATCCCTTGTTCCCCAAATTTTCACAAGGCAAATGGGGATAGCGGGGTGGGAGATCAGTTGTGAGTTGTGGTCAATGATGAGAATCTGGACTTTAACACTGACTCAATCTGCAGGCGGGAAAATGGGATTGGAATTAGTGGCTGCTTAGAAGAAGCTGGCGGGGGAACTCTGCTTCTTAGGAATGAGTGGGAATTAGGTCAGGGGCAGCGAGCGAGGCCCATGGGAGTCTTGGCTGCCTGTCATGCCTGACACATCTGTAGAATGACCCCATCGATCCCTTTGATTTCAAAGGAGCCCTCAGAACTATGTGCATAACCAAGTCGTCCTGCTAGACAGTAAACCCCTCGGGCTGACAGATGTTTTCCTCACAGCCTGTGACCAGTCCCCAAGCTGAGAGAGCCTCTCCGTTCCTGAATCAAGCCTCTTTCTCCTCAGTCCCAAAGCAGAAGTGGCAGGTGGGTGAGGATCTGGTCGCTGGCCTGGGCCGCTCGCTGCTCACGTTGCCGTGAGACCTGACTGTTTTCTTTCTGTGCTCAAATGTCGTGGAGTGAATGGAAGGAAGTCAAATATTGTGGCAAGGAGGGGCTGGCAAACATGGGCACTGCCAGCACACCTCTCTCACTGGAGCAAGGTGCTGAGGGAGAGGAGGATTTTGAGATTTGGGCCGGAATCGCGGAAGTCTCAGTCCAAAGGCAAAGGATTCAGCAAAGAAAAAACACAGTCAGGCAAGAATACGGTCTAAGTGTGGGGTTAATATTCCATGTAACTGGTTGACAGAAGTGGGTTGGGTGAGTCACAGAGGAGACCTGAAGGTGGAGAACTAGGGAAGTGATAAAGAACACAAGCCTTTCAATTAACCAGAGGCCGGCTGGCTGGCTGGCACAGTCCTGCAGAGAGGGCTCCTGTCCCTGTACATTCCACCAACACAGCCAAGCAATATGTTCTTCAGAAGTCGGTGACAGCATTTTGGAAATGAAATTGCTTTGAAGACATGAAGGAATAACTCCACTTAAAGAAGACTCATTGGAATTACTGTCGAAAAGCAAAGGTTCATTTTAGGGAGCAGACACTCCCTCAATGCCCGGTGTTGAGTTTCTGGATTTTAATACGTTTGATCAGAGTAGGATTCAGCATTTTACCCTTTCAGGGTGAGGGGAGCGTTTTCCTCTTACATAAATGGCCTGCAAAGTTCTTAACTGAGCATAGAAATTCCTTATTTCCCAGCTATATTTACTTCTGATGTACTAAAAGTTGGAGGAAACCATTTCACATAACAGAGTTTAAACAACATGAAAAAGTTATTTCCTTTAAGGAGCTGTGCTTTTTCAAGAAAATGCCTTCTCCAACAGCACTTTTAGAGACAGTTAACCAAAGGACAAACCCACCAACAGAGACACTCAGCCTCTAAGTCTGGCTTTTGAAAAATGAACATTTATTCTTTTTTTCTAAACAGGACGCCGTGAGCTCTATCATGTACACTATGAAAATAATTGGTGTGTGTTAGTACGTCTTGTGCCAGATTTCATGCTTGTTGAAAGGTGATTGGATTCAAACCAGCATATTTAAAGGTCAACTGGTTGTCCTTAAACAGTGCAGAATTTTAACTCTTTCGTTGTCATGGATTTTAGCCAAATGGCCATTTGAGAAAGGAGGAGAGACTGCATACTGAAATTTAACTTTCTGACCTTTTTGTCCTAAAAAATTGTAAAGTTCTCAAGGCTTTCTTGTGGATGAAAGGGGTCTGAGAAATGAGTTCTCAGCTGGCATTTGGAAATGAAGGGGAGCAGAGACTTAGTTCTTTTTAAACTACTACATTTAGGTCAGGGCTCTAATACGACAGTGCACATCACATAAACAACGTCTAAATGTCAAACTAAAGATTCTCTCTCTTTGTAATAAGCACTTCAGATTTGCTAGTAAGAGCTACTAATAGCCCCGTGCTTCCTTCTTATCGTCCCACCTTATAGTGACTTTCTTCTTATTAGTTCCTTGAAAACCACTATCTAATCACCAATATTTAGACTAGCTGTTCATGTTGATTTCTGGAGGGAGTATTTCACTGGCTTTGGGATTTGATGACTTTTCCCCTCCAGTGATTTTTAGATGCATGCGTTGAGTGGTTTGTTTGGTTGATCTTCAAAATACCTTTTGTCTACTAGCCTT